>JAOBRC010107788.1:0-15467 GCA_027575255.1 Scolionema suvaense | reverse complement strand
CAGCGTCGCAGCAGGTGGCAAACAGGTGGTTTGTTAGAGCGCATTTTTTCAAAAGCTTGCCACCTGACCAGATTAGCACATGTCATAAACGAAAACTTTGAAAAGCCTTTAAAATAGATGTAACGCGTGACTTAACATTCTCAACTGTTATGGCTTCTGAGGGTTTGCATTATCCTTAAGTTAGTTATGTATTTTTGTTGTTATTTGGCCTGGCATATATCTGAGTGGACAGTATCAGAGGACTTGGCTGGTGTCTTGCAGGACTCAGGCATTGTTTATTCGAAGGCCGGTACCAGATCCAAGTTCTTCATGGTTTCAGTGCCTTTCAGATTTCTATTGTTACTGCAGTCCACCTAAAATGGAAGTCTGAATGACTGCCTCTAGTCTCCACCTATTGAAATCTAATGTATTATATGTTGCTCAATCCTTAAGATTGCAAGTTTCATAATCCCTTCTTTAGTGTGTAGGAAGCGATAAGTGACTTGTATGCAAAGATTTTATTAGCTTGTAGTATCAATCAGTATGATATTTTTCATTGTTGCAGGCAAGATATGACCCGGTTATCCTACACAATGCCCTTACGTGAAAGCTTCTCACTTCCATTCATATATGTGCAAATCGCATTCATTACTATTCTGTTCAAGCCAAAGACTTCTGGATGGAAACAGGTTACTATAGCTTACCTTATTGTAGTCTTGTAGGTCTTGCTCACGTTTTATAATATTGTTATGATTGAGAGGGTCGTTCGCTCTCTGGACATTGTTTTTCCCGGGTAAATCCACCTAACGTCAAGTTGTGTTGCTCATGGTGCAAGTTGTGTTGTATGTTTCTCTGCTCGTTTATTGTATAAGCTTTTGTTCAAAATCATCAATAGCAACCCAAGCCCATCTTTGTTGGTTGGCAATGTGGATCTCAGCAAGTGTACAATAAATACTTTTCTGTCTCCCTGCTATAGCATCGATTGACTATTAATGGTGTTGCAACAATTTGTAACTTTCCCGTTGTCATGTTGTCCGTAGGAAATGAGCATGCTTGCTTTTTTGTTTAAAGGACCTTTTCTAAAAGTTGATGGTAGTGTCTGACAAGGCAAGAAAAAGGCATGCTTTAGGCTGATTTTCCCCAAAATTCCTGTTAAAATAAGCTTTGTCTAATCGAAAAAAACAAGGAAATTTTTGGGAATTGTAGGAAGGGCCGCTGTCACGAAGATAGGGTATGGCTGTAGGAAGACGTGCTGCCTGTTAATCTGTTTTTTCGTTGTTGTTTTTTTGAGTGGTGGGGGGGGGGGGTGCAGGAAAGCCTTCTAACCTTTGCCATGTCTTAATAAACTTTTGACATGCGCATTTGTTCACCTCATATTGGTGTCTTTTATGCATTTGCTAGCCTTCGTACAAGGCACAACACAAACCCAGTCTAACCTGGGGGCCAAGCTGTGAGGTTATTACTCTGCTCCGCTTCAACTCAGCTCACTCGTTCAACGCACAGCTTGGACAAACCTTGCAGAAAAACAGCAGACGAAGCGTTCAAATGTTTGATGCAATAATTAATGGGCAGATTGTCCATTTCAACCCATCAAACTGCTTCTCATTGCAATCACAACTATGTGCACGTGCATTAATTAAAGAACGATGGCTGTGAAGTGATTCTCTGATTGGATTAGAATAAGTCATGATGTTAGTGTGCTCCAATCAGAGTTCAAGGAGTTTGACAGCTGACGCGTCCAGATCTGGATACAAAAATTTTCTTGTGAGGATCTACCTAGCCCAGAACGAGCGGAGCAGCGCTGACTATAGGAGTAAGCTGCGTAGAGAGTGAGGGGGTTGGCACCCAGGTTAACACGGTCATATAGGGGCTATTGATCACATCTCACTTTTTGGTCTATTATCACTATCAATTGCCTGTTGTCACTATTTGTGGTATGCTTTACAAAATGAATTGCGGTGCAATTGTATATTTCGATGTAGTCAATGTTTTGATTTGACTCATTGATGCAATACTTTATGTCGTTGTAGACTTTGGCTTACATGGCGATATTCATGTCTACTCTGCTATTAACTGTGACGTGGCAATTTGCTCAATTTGTCCTGCTCTTGGAGTTGTTTGCTCTTTATGGCGTTTATGTCCTAGAGTTTGTCCCTGCAAGAAAGGTGGGCAATACATAGTTATTCTCTGGTTACTTCTGTATGTTCTGGTAGCATTTTGCTTTTGTTTATTGTTCCAAGTTTTATAGAGAATTTGATACACTTAATAGTTTTCTCTCTACCTACTCATACGCACAAGCATTCTGTGAGGAACGATTGTACTCTTCAGTGAGAGTTCCAACTTTTTCAGCAGTATGGTAATTCAGAGAGCGTATTTGATAAACCAGTTTTCCGTCTCTCTCTGCTGAACTACATTTTTCTGAATGATAGTGGTGTTAGTGGTGTTTGCAGACTGTTACTTTTGAACGTGCATTGTTGCTCTTGGAGTAGAGCCCAGCTCTGTGCCCCAGGTGTACAAGAATTAGGTTCATTGGTGGACAACCGTGTATGACCCAGAGAAGGAAAGCTTATGTTAATATGGCAGATTGCAATCCAGTCTAAATAAGGGCTCAAGGTAAGCCAACGAAAATTTTCATACACATGCAGCTAATTCTGAGTGGTTAACAGCAGGCGACTATGCTTCACACAGTGCTCTTTGCCTATCATTTATGACCGTTGCAGCCCAAGTGGGTGCCTTCCCATTTTCTACTTAGCCCTCTGCATTGTTATCCTATCACACGCGCTGGTTTTATCCTGCAGAGAGTAAACAACAACCCCCTACTTCAGAATCCAAACTATAGACCTCCTCCCAGTTTTCTAACATGCCAGGACCACGCTGTCACTACACTGAAGTGTGGCTTTACTGAATATGGTCACTGTGTTTGTTATCTTAGAGAAGGCAGCTCCTCATCGACTGAGATCAAGGTGTTCATTCTAATAGGTGTGCAGTAAACAATCGTAAGTCAAACTGTTACCCAAACTTGGACCGTCATGCTGTCGCCAACTGAGGCCATCAGCGCCGTGAGTATGGTTTCTCCCGAGCTGTTTGAAGTCTTGCAAAACGCTGGTGCGCTATGTCTAAGGGAGTCATATGCACCATCATCACACACTCCAATAGTTTATAGAATTCCGAAGAAGTGGCACATGTTTAAAAGCTGTATTTCTAGGGCATTGAAACTATTTTCCTGACAACAAAGATAATTTTGAATAGCTAGTGTGTATGTTGCAGTTTCTTGAGTGTTGATTGTATTCTGAAGGTCCTGATAAAAATGTGTTTGACATATGAAGAGTGCTGTGCTATGGTGTGGCGGGTGATTACCCTAGCTAGTTTTGTTGCACTAGTGGTAAATAATTTTTTTTTATGCTATGCATTGTGGTTCATATTTATCCCATTTAGGGGCACATTTAGGAAAGTTAGAAGTTTGGTCTATCCGTCTAAGCACTCACATTCTGAAACCTTAATTCACAATATGTGATCAGCGATTTTAAATGTTTCTTGATGTCTGCGTTTGTGTGGTCATCACACATCATTTGACACATTTACACTTGAAATGACTTGAAATCGTTCATTTATATCGAAGCATGACAGTGTAAATCAAAAGAATGCTGGCAGTGCTCTAAGTAACTCTCTGATCAATGATTTTGCAAGGACTGTAACTTTCTTCCAAGGATGCATTGTATTTGGTTGAAAGAAGAGCTATTGGATGTGGAATTTGTTTTTAATTTTTTTTTATATGAAAGATAGTCATAGGAAAATGTTGTCTAGACTAATTTATAAGGTCAGCAATGATTTGTTGATATACTTTTCCGTAAATTATTGTTGCCATGCTCGTCGCCATCTTGTTCTGTCTTGCGACACTGAGCAGCAGAAAATCGACACGGTTTTCCACAGAATAGCTATCGTCGTGACGCAGAACCCCCTCTACACTAAATCTGAAGAAGAACAGATTTACTCACCATATGGGAATACAATAGAGTTGGCTCATTGGCGACAAACAAAATTCAAGCATGAATCATGAGGACTACCCTAGCTAAGGAAAGAAAAATTGAAATAACCTTAGATATAAATCCTACCTTTTCTTGCAGCTTTCTACAAAACTAGTCCTTTCCTAATTAGATCCATACCAATTCAAGCGTAGCTCTAAAATTAGAAATAATATCAGTCCACATTTGCTACCAAATAACTTACACCCAACCACTTCTACCGAACCACACATACAAATTCACAAGGCCGCGATCATGGATAGGTACTGAAATTCGATGACTGTGTGGTTTCTACTATCATAGCCGACGCAAGCAATATGAACTTTCATTCTTCATAATTACTGACATAAAAACCCTGTGATCAATTCCATCGTTACGACAGGCTGCTGATTAATTAGTTTCTAATGTAGATTTCACGATGGGTGAAACGATTTTTTTCTAGCTGCTTTGTTTACGTTCTATTGGCTAGCAGTCGATGTAGTAGCACTGGCAAAGTGAGGATAATAAACAGTAAAAATTGTGTCGCGTGAAGCTGTTTGGAATCTATTTTGTGTGAAGAGGTAGCTTCATTGTATTTTATTTGATAATCTTCCGATCCTTGCTTTGCAAAGAGAAAGGTAAGACCATTGTTATTTCTTTTTTTGTGTGAGAGGATTGGTCTCATTCAGCGTTTCGCACAGTTTGTTTTCTTTTAAAGATTTGTATCACTGGAGTCGGTTTGATATCACTGACTCATCATGATACTAGAACCCAGACCTTCATCCCACACTGCTGAACCTCCAAGATGGCAATGAGCATGGCTTAAAACTTACATCAAAATTATACTACGTCTGAGTGAATAACGTTCGATAGGGAAACAAAACTGCTACGAAAGGAATCTTCACGCATGTTTCTAACATTTGAGGAAAAGTTATTTCTTGACATTAGTTCTCCTTTAAAGTTTGGTTACTGTTCCTTGTTTTAATGTTAAATCGCTGATTGGTTAATCTTCGTGAAGCTCAGCTTTCATTCTAGTGTGTGACTGTTGTACTGCTATTCTGGCATTTCTGGCATATGCGTATAGGGCATACAATCTAATTTATTGTTTAGAGTGACACTGTTGGTTTCTTTTCTTCCTGATAGGTTAGAAACCTATTCCTGATTATTCTTGGAAGTCTACTAGCTGTTTGTGTTATGCAGTTCTTCAATGACATGCTGTACACATCACTTGCATCCTGTTTTTGTTTTGTTGCTATAACGCTAATGCTCATACAGGTAAGGTTTACTTTGTTATCAAAATTGCACTACAGAACATGATTCTGTTGAACTTCTTTCTTTCCCACTTTGTGATGCACAGAAATATTTTTTCTGCTCTGTGTCACATTAGATTTCTTGCGTATTTCCTGCTACTTATTTCAAAATCTGGAGGTCATGGTGCGAATAGCACAAGAATATTCTTTAAATGGTTTATATTTCCCAGGACCGGAGTCCGGTAGTAAATTTCGTCACATCTTATCCCCTAGATTGGTAAGAGACGCGCATATTGTTGTATACCAATGCAATAGTATCTATTGACGTAGATTGCAATTGAACAGTATAATTATTGTGTGACATGTTCACCATTTAATAATGGTTTTTGAGTGTGACAGAAAGTAATTACAGAAATGCTGTCATCTCAGGAAATGTAGAAAATAGTGACAAGCTACTATTCTGTGAAATGTTTATCTCCACTTATTGCATTGTGCATCTTTTGTTTTAGAGTGATGGTCCTGTACAGGGAGGCTTCTTCAAGAAATTGTTTGTTATATTGTTGAGAATTGTTGCTGTGCTTGGATTGATGTACCTTATGAACTTCGGAATAAAGGTTAGTTTCTACTAATTTCACCTACTATATGTGCTTTTGATTTGCTCTGGTTACTGTCTAGTGTAAGATGTGGTCCTCCAATTCTGATGATCCCGGGTTCAAAAATTACAAGAATCTGAGCAGGTCGGACCTGCATCTGATAGTCCAGTTAGATCCAACAAGGTTTGGTCAGGTCCGACAGAACTGTCATGTACTATAACCAAGGATCGTTTCTTGCCTTATTAATGGAAGGTTAAGTAAACAAGGCCATTGACCGTTGAGGTATATTCTGTATGCTTTGAATAATCCACGAATTGTTGATTTAGATAACAAGTAGCAATCCCTTTTTTAGTTGGAGGACCAAGGACATTATCAGCAATCCACTTCTATAAGGCAGTTCTTGCTAGCGAAAAGCTACTGTGGCCCATGGGAAAATATTAGTATCAAAGGCACCTATGAGAAACCCATATATGACGAAGTAAGTTAATCTAACTGTTGTTGGCTTCCAGATCTTCTTCGCTGGCTGTGAAGTGTTCATAAATTTTCGCATCGGAGAATAAAAATCCTCAGTCATTTTAGGTCACAGGCTAACTTATTGGTATTGTCTTGCCAAACCGTTGACTGAGCTTTTCCCTAAAAAGGAGGAGAGCTACAGGTGAAATGCTACTCTTGGTAGTGTCCATGCTCCTTGTTTCATTATACAACGTCGGTGGTGGTTTCCATTACAGCTTTGTTTTCTCATATCTTCCCATTTGCAGAAAAAAACTCATGTTAATATGGATAGGAACAAACTTGTAACGGTCGAAACCAAGAAACAAGAAAGACGTGTGTTCTGATGAAAGGAAGAAGAAACTAAACAGCCACAGAAAACACTTCTAATCGTCAAATGCATAGGTGGAGAACAGACACAAAACCCCGAGAAGAAATCTAAGTGGGAAAATAATCTACTTTGAATCAAACCAATAACAGTTCAGTGTTTAACACTTAATTAGCACTGATAAAATAAAGATTCCTGGATATCTGATAGCCAGAGTTCCGCCTTGAGCCGGAAAAGGTCTAAGCCTGGGAGAAAGAATGTGTGCTCAATCAAATGGAGAAGAAAATGCCTCACGGTCCCACGTTACGCTAGCTGCAAGATTCTAAAAGACCACACATGGCTCATTGTGACATGCAAAATATTCAACAATTTTGCCTGTGATGCCATTGATAAACTTTGAACGTTTAATAGTGATCGTGGTTAAATAGTGATTTGATAGGCTAATAATGTACTTTACTGGAGATTGGTAGATGTTAATCTTGTCTGCGACCTATGTATCCATTGCTATCCCACAATGATCTGTCAGGCTCTCTGACGACAGCTCTAACATGGTGCTTAAAGTAGCATGGCTA
The DNA here is from genome assembly GCA_027575255.1 of Scolionema suvaense. Lineage (NCBI taxonomy): Eukaryota > Metazoa > Cnidaria > Hydrozoa > Limnomedusae > Olindiidae > Scolionema > Scolionema suvaense. Next base: position 8,255 of record JAOBRC010107788.1, on the reverse strand, counting down.
CTTATACTTCTATAATGGCTATTTTTAATTTTTATTATTGAAATGTGTAGGCATGCTCATGATTGTTTTAATATTTGGTATGAAGTCCAACTGCAACCGATTTAAGACATGGAGCATGTGTTGTATCTAGAACAAACCTTTGCAGCAAGGCCATTAAGGTGCAAAAGTGATCATTTTTAGAGTGTTTCGTAGATATTTCAAGATTCATGGATTGAAGTATTAAAATTTTTGAGTTGAAACAAAAAGCAATAGTCCTTTTTGGCTTTGTGTGATCATTTTTATGGAATTTTGATATGAATGTCAATTTTGCTTTTGTGTCTGAGAGTCAGCCATGTTTGTTACTCCACGGACCATGATTTGATGCAGCCCTGCAGTTCTTGGAATTGAATATTAGCATGTTACTGCAAGCATGTGTAACAGAGATTTTGTAATGTTCACCTCACTCAGTTTTCTAGCCACGGTGGGCGGCGCCGGGTGGTGCCGCCCGGCACTCACGTTTTATTGCCCGGCGCACGTAAGTCTCTATCAACTGATTTTCTTGGTCTAAAAATTTTGCTGGCATCAAGATCTTGCATGAACACTCTTTACAAGATTACCGATATCTTCTCAGCTAGCATGAGACATGCATCAAATCTTAAACTCTGCATTGCAAATTAGGGTGTCTGATGTGTTTGCATCTTGTTAATTTGGTGGCTCTACAAGCGTATAGCCTGTATTGCTTAGTAGCAAGCAGTAGATGACTCAGCATCAACACTCAATAATTATGCAGTTCAAAATTGTACCACCAGTTGTGCATTGTATATGTCTGCAGAAAACAAGAGCAATTTAAGGACTGTGAGTGATCAAGGTACTCTGGCCTGTATTCTTAGGGGGATGTTTTTATGAAAATTGTTTGCTCCACCGCATGCGTGCAATGGCAGCTGATGGAAGAACAACTGAAGCCCAGGATATTTTAAGTAAGATTTTTGCTTGGGAAGTTAGAGGCAGTGAATGCATCTGAAAAACTGTTTATGTGATAGCTACATAAAAAGGTAAACAGACGGAGACTACACAGCCGCATGGTTCAGCCATATGTCAACCAACCCTGGTCGTGAAAGTTTGTTGGAGGCAAGACAGTTCACAAGACCGAGCAGCCTTGTATGGCTGCGTTTTCTGAACTGAACACAGCTAAACGAAGATAAAAAATCCTTCAATATAAGACAGTTTTGGGCCTCCAATTGTTCTCAAAAGCAATGCCATGGCTCGTATGGTAAAAAATTTCTGCGAAAACCGCCCACCACTGAAACGAGTCTGGCTAGAACCCTGCTCACTTTTCCATTTGATAAGCCTATTGATTTGTGATCTCAAATTCTATTTGTCAGAAACTAACTCAAGTTGACTCTGATGAGCATGTGTTCAAATTCGTCATGTCAAAACTTGGATATGGAGAGTCAGTGAAGAAGTAAGTATGATTCTGCTTTGTCATTCTTGTTGTGGCCTGACTGTATTAGTTGAGGCTCAGTTGTCTATTTTTTAAAAAATAGTGGAGCCTCAAATGTCTTTATTTACGAGAGAAAGGAGTCTTAAGACGATTTGAAGACAAGATACTGCATTGTATGAACTTAACAGCCATAGGTCCTGGGCGCACTAGAACACGAATAGAATGCCATTAACATATTCTGATTAGAATATCGTAATTTCAGTTTGGAGTTATTCAAAACTGAATAACTTGGAACAAGTTCTGCACTAATAGCTCGGCGCACTACAAGATAGTCATAATTTTCACGCTGAACAGCCTTTTGTTTCCTAGCAACCTTGAGCCAGGTGGTCGGCGGCAAATGGTTTAAACAAGTCGCTCGCACACTTCAAGCTTAAAGGACTGCGAACTGCATGCGTTGCTGCAAGAAACGTTTAATCATACTTCCGATGACAACATTTTTTATACAATGTCTTCTCTCTTCAGAACCATCTTCAACCATAGTTCACTTCAACTATGCTCTCATTGCTCTCCCTCGGCGATCTCTCTCTATCAATCGCTCCAAACCGATCTGCGCCTGGCGTTGAGATGTTCATAGAATTGATGTTGATCTTTTCCGATCGCGTAGATAGCAAAACAATAACGAATGAGTATTCTGCAGGTCATTTTGAGATATTCCGGCTTAAGTGATACCTCGAGGCTGTACTTCGGTACGTTCGAAGTTATTTTAGAAATGAAGTTAGCGATAAAGTTATTTGAAAGTCGGGCGCTCTTAACTAGAGTTTGGACCACATGGCTCCCTTTGTGACATTTGTATAGTTTTGTAAACAATTCAGAGTTATTCCAAAATATTCCAGTTTGTTGCTCAAGTACGCCCACGACCATATTCTGCTTACAGACTAACTGATTGTTCAAATAAACATGCAATTTAGCAGGCAAATTTATCAACAAGGCTGTCCCTTTTTATTTTCATTGTTCTAATTCAATTAAAGCAAACTTTATACTTTTTCCAGCTGTAGTATCCAAGCACTCTGGATGTTGTGCACCAAGCCTAGTAGCATCAAATCAAAATGTTCTCCGGCTTTTTAAACTCTCTATCATCATTGGTGTGTGTTGGTTGGGAAAAGAACAGAGCCTATCTCATTCTGGGATGAGTTTTCTCTTTTTTTTTCTGTCATTGTCTACCTTGTTACACCTTTCATCGCTCAAGTGCTTTGTTCTTTCTTGTACTTCTAATTTGAAACTTGTGTGCAAGTCTAATGCTGGGTTGGTGACCTCTTGATGAAAACATATACTTCTGACAAAATGTTCTACAAGGCGTGCCACCGCCATTAAGTCACTGCTACCTATTGTTATTGATTCTCCCTAAATTTGAATCCTACTCAGATCCTTTTAAGACTCACATATGAAACTTACTTTGACGAAAGCTATGTTGCTCCTGATTAGCTATGTCAAAGTATTTTATTTCTTGTTTTTGGCATAGTTTCATTTTGGAACTGCAGGCAAAATGTAAAAGTAACACCTTCTTTTTCATCTGATCGACTAGATCTGGTCTATAGTGAAAGTGAAAAAATGAATGTGAGAAAATGTGCCTGGAAATTATGATGCATGCAAGATCATTCCCTTATGACACAGCCATAGATCAAAGAATTGCAAGCTTGTTTAGGCGCTGCTGATCATGCACCCCTCATTAACAAAAACTTATGAACAAGCGGCCTTCTTGAAAAGGCTTTGTAATCAAGTGATTTTCATGGAAGAAAGGGGTGTTTCATTCAAATCTGCCCAGGAAGATAAACAGACTGCTTTTCGCCCGTATTCAATCTTGATGAATGTTATTTGACAGTACGAAAATGTCCTTATTGTGTGATATTGAAGAGGATGATGATATGAATATGGAAAACTAAGCTATTATTGTGTATAGTTTATCATGCTGAAAAAACTTTGCTACTACTCCGAACCTTCAATTCTTTGATCAGTTTCCCTCTCCAATTACCACACCTAAGAGATAAGTGCGATCCTGTAAAAGTTCGTGAATAAGCCACTGGTATCACTGGCACGGTAAGTCTTCGTGGTACTTCATGTGCGTAAGGGAATGTCTTCAATCTGAATGTACGGAACTTTGTATCAGGAATTTTTTAATTTGTTGGTCTAGGTGTAGTAGGTTTGTGGGCTAGCAGTCATACAGACGATATAGGGCTGTATGTTTCCTTAACTTCAATATTTTTCATCTGTTTCAGCGATTTCGATGCTCTTCTCTACCTCTGTGAAGGATCATTCCAAGGCATGCCATTGTCAACATTCACCCGGCTGTCTGAGGGTATTGTGTTTCCTGTTTATGCAATGGCATCTTTGCCCCTTTTGCTGCTACTTGCATTTTCTACATTTCAAAAGCTTAGGTGAGTACAGTTAACTCCCTCTATTTCGAATTTCTGTCATTTTATTTTTTCTTTAATTCAAACAAATTTTGTGTCATTGAGAAGTTCAGTTTCTATTATTCACGTTAGTTGAAAACCTCCTTAATTGTAAAGAAATGCTTTTAGGTCCCATGTGGCAACATTAGCTCTGAAGGGTTGACCTCGTGTTCACTTCTCATTGTTTGCACCGTTGAGGTCTTTTGCACCTAAATTAACTTGGCTTTTGTATTGGTTTGCTACCTGATAGTCATGTTACATTCATCGAATATCAAGAAACAGGTGATCATTCTTGTGGCAATATCAATTTCTAATCATTGTGAGTTTGTTTCTAGTAGTGTAGCTAGGTTTAGGGTCCTTTCCAGGACTCAGTATCATTTGTTTTCTTGATCCTGAAATAGCTACCAGCCATCAGTCAATGGTCTATAGGATTTGTACTCTGACTCACATAGGACACAAGAGCTAAAATGCAGAATTTGCCAGCATTGCTTTGATTCGGTGGTGCAATTTCTAATAAATCTGTTTTGTCTGAGAGCGCAATGTTTCCTGTATACGTATTGGCATCCATCCCAATTTTGCTGCTTCTCGCGTTTTCTACATTTCAAAAGCTTAGGTAAATACTGTCTGCTCTCTCTATTTTGAATTTCTGTCGTTTGATTTTTTCTTTAAAGGAACTATGTCTCAACATTTTATTAAGCATTGTTGTGTACACATATGCTCTGTCCGCTCTCACACCAAGTTTCACAGTTACAGATTCAGTAGAAATGCTGCAATTGGAATGCAAAGTTTTCACTTGTTGAGTACAAGAATTCATCCTTGGTTTAGAAGTCGTGCATACCTGTTGCACTCTCGGAGGGCGATAAGAATGCCCGCGCTAATTCCCTTGTCTTCCATGCATAAAATGAGCTGTGGCTAATTTAATATGCAAGAATTAGCTTACCGAGTGTATGGATCGGGATACCGAGTATTTCGACGTGCAGGAAAAAGCGTGATACAAAGTAAATACGGGAATAAGGCTATGAAATCTCCTGGCGGTATGGCAGAACTATACCACTCGGCTAGAAAAAATTTTTGAGCTATTGTTCCTTTAATTGGAACAAATTTTGCGTCGCTGAGAAGTTCAATTTCTATTATTCTGATATCGATTGTTCTGCTAAAGCAAATTCATGTTTTTGAGAAGCTTTGCAGCACTGTTAGTCTTCATTTTAATGTTGCTGTTATTGTAGAAGTACATCCTCTCTTCTGGACGATCACCCGGAGATTGTCTTCAACATTATGCTGTCTGTCTTCTTTGGCATCATGGCTATGTCCACATTGCGTATGAAATTCTTATGGTTGCCTCACATGTGCTTAATGGCTGCTGGAGTGTTCTGTAATCAGAAGTTGTGGAAGACATGTTTGGGGAGTTTAAACCTGAATGATATGATTGTAAGTGATTGTTCTTTTCTTAGTTTTCGTAATCTTCTGTGCAATAAGTATTTTGATCCATCAAATATGTTATCTTCATTTTATGGCCTACTGAATGTATGTTTGTATTTTTGTACTCACCTCGAAGAAATTTTTGCTTTCGTGCATCAAGGGGCAGGATCTGATAGGTGTCTGAGAATAAATTTTAATATTTTGAGTAAAATTAGTTCTAGTCGACGTGAGAGCAACAAGAATGTAGGTCTCATACGTTTTATAACTCGATCTTCATGTGATATTTCTGCTTTTTGGCAAATTGAAACGAAAAGGATTTGACCAGGATCTGAATTTAAGGGTGGATAACGAAATTTCAGAATTGAACATCAAGATGACGGTATCTTCCTTTGGTTGTGCTCATGACCGAAATACTTCAGCCTTAGAGTCCTAGTGGCAATACTGTTACTTTCCATAAATAGTCTCAAAACTTTGAATTTCAACAATTCTATCGGATCCTGGTGCATTAACTTTTCTGGACCTTTCACGGGAACTAAATTTTTCATACTCAGGCCAGGCTGAACTGAGTATGATGTGCGAATTCATTTAGGAGGATTGGCGTTTTTGATTATAGGCGGAATATTGTTTCCACATTGTTTCGCAAAGAAAAACAACACTATGACTCTCAGCACGTATGACAAAAGGGAATCATGTACGTTGGGTTTATATCATTGTGGAAACTTTTCCTAGTGCAGCGTTGTTGCCAATGCATATGGCAGAACAGCAGCGAAGGAAAAACTTTTTTTCACTTTCACTGTTTAGCATACTGGGTCATAAAAAAAATTGACGTCAGTTTAACGATTTTACCCAGAAGCTATGTAATCCTGAAAACATTTTTTCAGCCAACCGTGTTTGCTTCACTGATGATTATATGCTTGTGGCTAGCACAATTGCTTTGAGCAAGAATTGAACCTGGGCCACTGCAATGGAGATGTTGTAAACTGCGATGCAGAGATCTGAATAGTGGACTCAAATAGCAGTGCGCAGCACTTTAGGCCTGCTAGGCTGATATGCAGGGCTGACCTCAACTCTGAGGCCCAACATATTGTCCTATGTAGGGCAGTGGGTTGGTCGTCTGTATTCCATGGCAGTGGCCCAGGTTCAATTCTTGTTTTGTATCAATATGTACAATAACTGATTATGATCTTCTTATTCTTGTTTAGAACTTTGTTATTCGACAATCTGTTCCTGTGCTTATCCTTGGAATCCTGTTATTTCAGGTCGGTTGTCTCTTCTTCTAATATTATTTGCATTGTATCCAATGTCATGTTGTGCCCTGGGACATTAGTTTTCATTTCTTTTACTAGAGATTACTGTCTGTGTGGAGGATTAGAACAGGGTTAGAACATTCGACCGCCATGTGTAAAAAGAACTGATTATTCCAGTGTTCATGTTAGTCAGTGCTTGCATTAATATGCAATACATGCGAATGAGTGCAGTCCAGAATAGTGGTTTTACTATGCATCATACTGTTAGGCATGGATTGAAACTTTTCCTATCCTTTTTTCCAGCTGCGGTTGGGTAAAAATTTCAATAAAATGTGATTGGGCTCATTCAATGAAGTTAATTGACAGTTATGTTTTTATTTCAGTCTCGAACATTTTGGTGATGAGTAAAAATTTTGAGATTATTTTTGCAAAGGAACAAAGCTGCATCTAGGACTCTAAATCTAGAGTTTTTCGGCCATAGGCACTACCTAAGCTCAATCCTTGAATTTCCTTATCCACTCATAAGTTCAGATCCTGGTCAAACCCTTGTAATTTCGATATGCTGAAAAGCATGAATACTACATGAAAATTGAGTTTTGAATGTATGCGACCTGTATTGTTGTTGTTTTTACGTTAATAGAGCTGATTTTGATATATCGGATACTGTCCCTCTAGTGCCAGCACTAACAAAGAAATTGAAAGAATGTTTTCATCTACTTTCACGGATTAGCAGCAGGGGATCTTCAGGAACAGTAAACACTCCTTTTCAAAAAGAATAAATATACGAGACTCCCTCGAATTAGATGGCCTCTCTTAAAAAAAGAAAATTTGTAGTGTTTGCATTCTGCATATTCTGAACCAGAAGAGAGGATTTGAGTTGAGTATTTTTTAAGATGTTTTTATGTGATCACTTTCCCATACCTCAATAATGTTACTATTTAATTTACTATTTTTTTCTTTTATTTTTATTTTCTTTACTTCGAATGTAGAAGCTGCCAAGAGCTCAAGAAGAATTGAAGGAACTGAGAGAATTTCATGATCCAGACACTGTCCAGCTGATGGAATGGATCAAGTGAGATACACTTCTTGATTATGTTAAAAGGCCTGTATCATGTGTTAGATCAGTTGGTAAATTTTTGTCGTCTTGCATCATGCTGTGTGATATCTTTCTTTATGGAGCATCAGTTTCCGTCAATGTAAACTAGCCTAATGTAAACAAGCCCAAGCTACCATCTTTTTGATGTTTAGGGATACTGGATAACATCAAGAAGGTTGATGCCAGTGAAATCAAATGCCTTAATGGCCTTAATGATTTTATTGGACTCCCGCTGTAGCGGAAGAGTCCTACAAAATGAGGTCTGTCCGTCCTTCCGTCCTTCCGTCACCAACGCATTTTCCCGGATAACCGCTCAATGAGTTTTTCTGAAATTCGGTGTGAAGGTGACAATCCGTAAGTGACGAAAAGTGATGTAGCCGGAATTTTGAAAAAAAATTTTACTCAGCTTGCAGGTGGCAATTTATGGCCGAAAATGGCCGTTTTTATGGTTTTTTAAGAATAGTTCAAAATCTGTTCATTACTTTTTTGTGGTTTTGGTGTGAAACTACGGGGCAATCGTGGTTATGCTGTGGACCATGTGTCATATCGGGGAAAACTCTCGTTCGGCTTGCAGGTGGCAATTTATACACGTCCAAAAAAGGTGTTTTTCACGGTTTTTTGCAAAT
>JAOBRC010106677.1:0-13413 GCA_027575255.1 Scolionema suvaense | reverse complement strand
AATGAACAGAGCAGATAAAAATTAAATGGTAAGGAAGTTCTTAAAAACAAGTAAAATAATAAACCAAACAAAAAAAACATTTAAACATTGTGTTCTCAACAGCTAAATATATACAATTCATACTGTTCAATTAATAATGAACAGAGCAGATAAAAATTAAATGGTAAGGAAGTTCTTAAAAACAAGTAAAATAATAAACCAAACAAAAAAAAACATTTAAACATTGTGTTCTCAACAGCTAAATATATACAATTCATGGAAATTTCAACAAAAACCCACATTACAAGAAGCACTCAGACTGGGTATAGAAGAGAACATACCAACTGTCAAAGCAGATACTGGATATGCTGGTCTTAACCACTGCCCCACCATTGCACAGCAGCCAGATTATATTGTCCAGGCACTGAGAACATGCCAAGTAAAGGCCACCAGAACCATTGTACAAGGGCGGTTAATTATGGAAACAAGATAGAATGCTCTGTTGATGGATACATCTTTGTCCAGAGGACAGAGGGGATACGTGCCTTGCAACCTTTGGAGCATGAACTTTCTCCACACTAATAAAGTATATCTCTTTAGTGCTGGAGCGAAGTCTCTTGCATGAAGGGCAGAACCAAGCATTAGTACCAGACAGAACTTCAGCTCCAAGCAGTGTCAATAAAGAATCTATTGAATGGCTGACAGGAAGCCGTACAGTATCACAGCCTTTCTCTGACACAGATGAAGTCAGGCTTGTATAGCATGTAAAAAGGCTATGCGTGGTCACATTGAAAACAGCATTTGCAGATATAGATGCACCTTTCACCTTTTCAAGCTGCTCACTGAAATTGAATTCAGAGCCTTGACTGGGAGAATCCCCGTGGCTATAGTTCTCAAATCTCTAGAAAAGATATAAATTTAGAGGTCCTGCTTTGGTAACTGCAATCAACAGTGATGTTTCTGCCATAACATAGCAACTCAGGGGACCAAATGTACTCCGTGCCAGCAATATTGCATTTGCATGGCAAAGAGCAAAGACTTCACCTTTCTCTCGGAGCAGTGGCCTACACCAAGCAGGCTTACAGGAATCGGGAGCCCAAACTTCATATTTTTAGTAAGCGTGCATTACATATGACTACTACAATCAGAATTGCAGAAATCCAGGGCAGCACTTTTGTGAAGGTTGAAAAAACAAAACTTCCCTGAGTTTTCCCTGAGTCAAAGCAAAAATTGGCAACTTTCCCTGAGTTTTTATAAAAACCTTGCTTTTTTCCCAGTTTTCCAGGTTTTCCAGGTTACTTGGCAAACCTGAAAAAAAATTAATCATGGTCCTGACGGCAAAGGCATTTCTAACAGTGAGATAGCCGCATTTGACTGCTAAAATTTATCACTAACACACAAACTGCCTTCCTCCATGAAACTCCTTCTTGTGTATGACCTTGATGGTCTTTATCCACATGGATATCACCCTCGTGTTCATTTTCAGGAACCTCAAGCAGATATAGGTATCATCAAACTTCTCATCTGATTTTCGCTGCACCACCTGGGCATTAACAATCAGACTAATAAAAGTTGATTGCTTTCACCAAAGAGAGTCGGTCATGCTTGCTATTTCGCTGCTGATCATGATTTGATCCAGCCCAACAGTCTTCACTCAGGAGGGCAATGGGTGATATATGAACAGCAGAATATAACTGCTGGCACTTTATTTTTCGTCTTTGTCTTCATTTGCTGACTGTATTTTATCGAATATCTGATGCAGAAATGACATGACCTTTCCTATACCTCAAATTATGTTGATGGTTTAAGGACAGGTGGCAGCAGGAACAGGGGATAAAATAATATCCATTTCTCACAGCGAGTTAAAATTTTCTCGATCACAAAGATTCTTTTGAACAACCCAATTAATCCAGGAGAAGCAACAAGCAGCAAAATACAATTACAAAAACTATGTTTAATTCACGTTTAAACATTCAGCAAACAGTAAATGGGGACCAGGGCCATATTACCAGGGCTGCTAGAATGAACATCCTTCTGGCTTCGGTAAAACGAGCAATGATATCCTGAAAAGGGCAAGCTGCAGCAACCATTGATTATCAGTAATATGTGTAAAAAAAGAGGAACTATACCTCAATTACAGGCAGGGTGTCAAAGGTTTCTATTACTGTATTAACAGTTGCCTCAGTATCACACTACAGTGCAACATAGAAATTACATCAACATTCTTTGTAACACATAGTGATACCTCTGTTTGTATGAAAAAAAATAATGAAGATTTTAAAAAGTCAAAAAATATTACCACAGGCAATTTCACATAACATGCTAAAAGTCACAGTCTAGAACATACTATTTGTATGCAAAATCATTAGGAGCACTCTAAAAACTTACTACTGCAAATTAAACTGCATAATTAATTACGCCGCATCTTCAAAAATGTGGCTTGAGAAAAACACAGCTTACTCAACGATGTGGCGTAATAATAGAATGCTACTTATTTAAAAACCAGACAAGTTATAGGAAGACTCAATTGCCACTTGGTGAATTTATTCAATATGGTGTATCACTGTTCACTTTCATTATCATTACTTTCTACATTGGAATTAAATTCCTCTAAATTATCCTTCCTTTCATCATCAATCAGTGGGCCCTTTCGCATAGACCCATGACATATCCAAGTAACTATACAAAAGGGAATTCCCTGGAATACGACATTTCGAATTTTTTTTGCCTTGCGGCTTCAGTGACTTAATTAAAACCTGACAAACCCTTACTATTGCAGGGTACAAATTAGTGGCTTTAAGTTCGCAATTTGCAAAGCAAATTGCCCCATACTCCCGAAACTGTGAAGCAGATTTAAGTGAATGGACATAAAATTGAGAAGCTTCATGCTACGATTGCTTCATGGTGAATGTTGTTGATTATTCCCACAGAATTCATCATCAACGAATGATCAATTCCCATCCTGACTAAAGTAATTACTAATTTGCTGCTTTTGCAGAACATTAACATCATGACAAGCGTCGCATCCATCTACCGGAGAAGAGTGACCAAAATGGTTTGGAGGTAAAACAGACGAAATTCTATGTAACAACATTCGCGATACTACTTAGGTCTTAACTAGTGCCACAAAAAACGTTGTGTCCAGTTTGTAGATTTGATATAGTGGACAAAAAAGCCAAGCAAATATCTTAGATAACACCCCACTGCGTAGGTTTTGTCTGTGGCCTTGGAAACTTGTTTACTTTTATCTAGTCTTCAGAATCCGGTCTGCAAATTTTCTAAATATCCAACAGGGAAGCTGAGATGCGCTTGTAAAGATTGAGGAAAGAGGAGAAAAAACAACGTTCCGAGACATAAGGACCATGTACCATGGATCAGCATGTCTATGTATGAATTATGCTTTGAATGGACATTAAATTAGCATATTCCTACACAGTAGCAGCGGCTTAACAGAGTTTAAACGACAGATGACTGCTGGTAAATACAGGTAGCTAGCTTGCCCTACCAAAAGCTATAGATAGCGTTCCTGAAGATAGCCTTGCATTGTGCTGTGCATGATCATAGATTTTTTAGCATTTTTCTACCTAGCTGTATCTGTGATAAGTATTTGTTTTGACTTTATTTTAGCTAACCTTGAGGGTAAAGAGACTTCACATAGCGAAAGCTCTAAGCCCTAGAAGCCCTAGAAGCCCCAGTTGCTTAGTGTAAAAACTGCAAACCTATTTTCAAGATCTAGTTTGGACCCTGCTATTGTCAAAGTGTGGCAGCAACATGCCAAGCATTACCAGAATCATTGAATACTGAATGATGTCTCAGCATACCATACCAAGCAGGCGACAGATTTAAGTAATGTGTAACAGGTGACAACAGTGCGTCCAGCAAGGTTTATCTCAACTCAAATGAGCCAAATCTATCTCTGAATTATGAAAATATAGAGAAACTGAGTCTGAAATATCACTGAATGACAAAGAAACTCTTGTGTGGGTCTTATAGAAAGCACAAAACAATACAACAGACAACAACATGCAAGTAGGCAAATAGGCAAATAGGCTTACCAAAATTGCTTAGTTTCCTCAACACTAATATGGTTTGGTCCGTAAGAAAAGTATACTTTGCCAGTGCAGAAAAACTTCGCTGAGGCATGACCATAATTGACATAGCACAGCATATATATATCCTTTAGGCAAGTGCAGAGTAGTTTTTTTTGACTGTGCAAAGACTTTTAAACCATTTCTATCCAGACATAACTTTCGACTTTGCTACTTCTTTCACATTTTGTCATCTGAAACAGCATCATAATTTCTCCTTTACAGAATTTATGAAGCTGATCCTTAGAAGGAAGCTCCATTTGCCTTAGAAAGCCTCCAAAATATAGGCACCGTAGCATGGTCTCAAGACTAGGCTCAAAGAGACATAATGCTACCACGCGCTATCACATCTGAAAGGCTCTGAACAAAGATTTTTTTATACAATTTAAGTTTGAAAGGACCCTCTTTTCATCAGATTGAGTTAGTATCCAACAGTCAAGCAGAATTTTTAGTTCTTCAAACATCACTTGCATATTTTTCCCATGCTAATTTACCATCAACTGTTTTGTAACGCAGAAAATAGAAGTCGTTTATATCCTCATGAAGGAAGTTATATCTCCTTTCAAACAGTAATCTTGCAATCATCACCGATTCTGACACCTTTTTCATGTTTGATGAGGTTGAAACAATACAGAACAATAGTTTCATCACTGCAGACATCAATATCATGCTAGAATTTCACATAGCTTGACCAGATCCTCTATCTTCACATAAGGGCTGCTCACTCATTGTCTGCCTAAATATGAGGATCTGGTGAGATCTGATGATTTCTGACTTCACTCCATTCGGAATGGCTTGTTGTTTGCAATGTATATTTGATTGGCCAGTACCAATACATGCTATCCTCTGCAAATGTTGCAGCATACCAAATGTGCATAAGTTGTTATTATAAGTAGTAGAAACAGGAGCACTGCTTTTAGCATGTTTATGCAGAAACATTTTTCCCAGCAACCTTGGCCAGATGTTCCTTTCTTCTTCATAACTAAGAGAGAGCAGCTCCAGTAAAGAGAAATGGCAGAATCTGGTTCCATGATCACGCGAAACTTTACTAACTTCCATAGGTCTGGTGATCAAGTTCAAGTGATAATGAAAGGCCTCATTAATACAGAACTCAAGGAAAGTCTCCACACATGCGGTGTAAAGTAAGTCATTAATAAATGCGATTGGGGCTTCTTCCAAACTTTACTTTGTTTAGAGGAACACAATGGCTTGCTACTATTCCTAATTACATAACATAGCAAACATCAGAAGCTGTTCAATCACAATCTTATGTTTTCAGAAAGTCTTTCATCGAAATTCCAGGTTTCCTTTGTTATTACTTCATCAGAAGCACTTGGTAGCGCTACAGGTCCTCTAAGGAACTTCCAGGAGTGCATATTTATTTAGTTTTTGGATTTTAAGGGGAATTTCCCAGGGGTAAGCTTTAACTCAAGGAGGTCTTTGAAAGTAAAGTGTCTTTTTCTAAGTGGGATAGTGCAATCCTGAATTGCCTTTCTTGTAACTATTCAAACTTGACTGTGAAAATAATAAGTAAACACAACAGATGTTTCCTGTGTTCCAAAATATCCAGTATAGCAAATGTCAAACATGTCGCAAGTGCAGCCTTATCCTTATTTCTAGCATTGCATTCAAAGCTTCACTTATTTATGGGTAATCATTCAGGCTGCGTCTATATAACCTTTTCAACTTTGATGGGACTATTTTAGTTTGCAGGTTTCTTCATGGAACAAGAAGATACTAGGTGCATGTTTTCTGTGTCTCATCTACCTGATCCCTATTTCATGGATATTAGTTTGGACAGTACATATTCTGCGTGTGGTGTTGCTCAGCAAATTGGCGCATGTTTCCTGTTGCATCGAGTAATGTTCTGAACGCCATTTGTCAAATTTAAAGACTGTTGTTCCAGATCAAATCATGGTCAGCAGAATAGCAACAAACATGACTGACTCTTCAAAATCGAAACAATCCACGGCTAAAACTTTCCACGACCAAATTGATATAAACATTCTCTTAAAAGCAGCAATTTACATCTGCATGCTCTCTCATGAATGGTAGCAAACGTTTGAAGCCAAAAGATGACAGATTTTAAGCATGTATATCTGCTTCAGATGAGTTACAGTACAGTCGATACAATGGAACCAGTGTTTACTTGACAGGAGATAACCACTCTGATTGAAGGTGGCAGCTAGCCTGCACCTTTTGTTTAATGAAACATCACTGTCAGATGAAATAGGTACTGTCCACAGCCTTTCTTGGTCTATCCGTCAACATTCACAAGAAGTGCATCAGTTGGATGATGAGATATTGACTCAAACAGACAACGTGAGTTCGACTTCGCCTTTCTGGTTCATTAAAACAAAACTTATCTATTTGCCAGATGAACAGATGAATCCTGAAGAAAACCATAAGAACAGGAAGCAGAAAGGATCTTCATGGCACTCTAGCAATTCAGACAGCCATTACAGATAATTGTTGTCTGAAATAAATATGCTATCTTGCCAGAGGTTATTGATGGGTAAAAACAGAGCTTACTTAAAGGGGAACTAAGGTCAAAAATGAAATTTCGATAGATGATAGAGGGCAGTAAAACATTACTTCCAGTTTTTATTTCACGATCAAAGCTTACGCAGTTCTCGAGATATCCTGTCCTAAAGTCCAGCAGCTACCATCTTGATTTTTTATGATGTCACACGGGTACGTTGCTAAGCATCACTATTTTCTTAGTTACCCAATTGCTAAATGCATTTTTTCAAATGGACCTACAACATATCATCAACTTTTGTTAAAAAATGGAAGAGTGACTCCTTTGCTGTAATTTAACCTTGAGCATTTTGGTTATGAAGTTTGGATATTTTGAGTTGTACCCACATGACATCATGCATAATTAGTGGCAAGGTGCTAGGTACTCAACTTTAGAACTCGATATCTCCAGAACTACAGCAGCTTTTGTCATGAAATAAAAACAGTATGTCATATTTGAATGAGCTCTACCATCTACTAAAATTTCATTTTTGACCTTAGTTCCCCTTTAAGATATCACCATGTGCTCCTGCAGCAATGTGTTCCCAACTTACTTCAAATGCTAAGTTACCAAAGTTCTTTACGGTATTTCTAAGGTACTTCGGGTATTGATGAGAAGGATCAGTACCAGCTTAGATGAGTAAAGAAGTGACATGATCATCGTGGGCACACCCCCTCTACAAGAATAATATGATAGTAAAGCGTTTCACAGTCTTGCTCAGATAATCAAGCAATAATGTCCTATATCAAGCCTAGCTAGCTACCTTCACACCACTCATGTCAGCAATTTGATTCTAGTGCTAGTTCTCTTTTGGAAGGTGCAGCCATTATTGGCTTGGTGCCTCAGTTTCATTTGTTTGTGCCTTGGCAAGCAATGAAACATGTTGTTATATGTTAATGGTGGATAACAGGCCTGACATTTGAAATGTTTCCCAGGGAGGAAGACATATAAAATAGTGCCTTTTGTCGAAAAAGAAACCACAGCTACCAAGACATTTTCTCCAGTACCGGTCGATGGGACAAATTTCTTGTGTAAGACATTTTCCAAAGAAGTACAGAGTGATGACGGACAAGGCCGGGAAGTTTTTAAATGGACATGCTACAGTTGTGCTTTCACAACCAACAGCTATGAAACTAGATAACAACTTTGACAAAATAAGGGTATTGGCAATATTGTATATATGCGACGGTACACTGCTGATGGATTCCTAATAATTGCTACCTAGCAAGCACCGGTAAATGACCCAGTGATTTGCATGCAGTTTGTCTATTGAGGTTTATTTAAAGTTGGGGGTTTAGTTCTACAGTTTCTATTTTCATTGCCACTTCTTAGAACGTTTGTTAGCATACACCAAAAGCAGGTAGGTCTTTTATGTTCCAGCATCAAGTAAAGGCCTGTTGTATTTGTCAGTTTTTTGAATTTGTAACAAATTTCCCAGATGGCTAGTCACTTGCTGCGTACTTGCACTTTTCCGTAGAGCTGTCAATCATGAGCCAAAACAAATGCTAGCTTCGCTTCCATTTCTGATTAATAACAGGTATACACTGCTTCATTGCTCAGGCACAGAAACAGCTCAATATCTCATGAAGTAAGCACACTTTTAATATCATTCATAATGATAGAGTAGGTTTTCTGTGGTTTGCCGAATACAACCTGTCTTTAAGATGTTGCACTTAAAACAACAACAAATGCAACGCAATAACAATAAAGAAGACATGAAATGTGCAGAAACTATCAACCAAGATTCTGTTTTACATGTTGTTTTCCAATGGCAGGACAAATCCTTGACTGACAATGTTCAGCGTAACACATTAACAGCAACGCAATATCTGCAATATCCAACTCTGTTCTTCCAAAACCAAACTTCTATACGTGAAATAGAATATAGTCGTCCTGTCGTCAATTATAAAATAATGTTTCAGTTTTTGTTGCACTACGTAAGCAAACTGGAATAACTCAGAATGTTTACTACTCATAACAAAAGTGAGAAGTTATTCCGAGTTATTCTAGTGTGGTCGACAAATCTGGAGATCAAATATCGATAAGAATTTCTAACTAACTTCAAAGATGCCGAAGTGCTCCTCGGAGGCATCACTGAAGCCGGAATAACTCAGAATTACCTGCTGCTAGTCAGATTTGAATAAGATAAAGTTATGCTAGTTTGAATATCTTTGAGGAATTTTACTCACATTCTAGTGCAATCGCGGCCCAAGACAAGTTAAAACTAAACAAGGAAATGTTGCTGACTCCTGTTCTGTGAGCACAGAAAACAATGTAAAAGGAGACCTGTAAAATGCAAAAACATCGAGGCTTATGAACTTACTAAAGGATGATCAATTAGAATAGGATTTAAATCTTGCATGCTGGAAACTCAGAGCATTTTCTGCACCAGATGTCTCAACAGGGCTGTTGTCATCAGTCAACATCTAAAGGTCGGCATACCGGCCAAACCTAACCTTATTCTCAAATTCATCAGAAAGAAAGTGCTGGGAATATCTACTGGTCACAACAGTGAACTTTCTCAAGTGCTGGAGTGCCCAACTAACTAGTATAGCAAGAACATTAACCTTCAGGAACATTCTTGATGAATCAACAAAGCAATCTGCAACAGAAACTTTCCACTCTACCTGCAAGGTTGGATAAAATTGAATGCTCTTAATATACATATAATCATATTTCCGAGCACGATGCTTCTTCTAAAGGCTTTACTAACTGCAGTTTTTTCCTTGTTCAGTAAGGTTACCCTGTCTTATAAATGTGCTTTTAGGTAGGCCATATTCATCAGCTTCAGATTGATGTTGCTTGTGACAGCCATTTTCTCTGGGTTTATATGATAGCTTTTGACATACTTCCGGCAAAAAGTTGGGTCTGCAAACCTCTGATCGCACTCATGGCACTTCACAGGTTTCACGATCTCCAGCGATTTGATATCATGGCGGCAACTTTAGGCACTTGATACTACTTTCATCATTTTTGCATCACTGCACACTCTGCAAACGAAGCTTTCGCTAAATTTCACACTACACACGCAAACGTATCTTTTTCAGAGAATTCTATGGGCTGTGTGTAGTGGGTGTGACCGTCCATTGGTATATTGAATTGATAGGGGAGGTAAAAGTTGTGAATGAAATCTGCTCTCATGAGCTGATGCCATTTTCCTAGCTCATCTTCCTCGTTGCATCTGTTGGAGCCCTGCGTCAATTCCAAATTGATTGCTGAATGTTGGCTTTCTTTGCTTTGCATGGAAGGAATACCATAATCAACATGGCAGTTTCCACGAACTTGCTTTACACAGAAGGGCACAGCATATCTAACTGCCCAAATAGTGGTTTGGCATTCTTCTTGAAAGAATAGTACCCAAAGAGATTGAAATACATGATGCACAACTGCCAAATATCCCCTATATATGTGTTGTTGGTAACATGAACACAATTGATCTAATGCCTTGCACACATGGACAAATTTTTGATAAAGCTGGACGCTTTACCACTTCCCCACTGCTCTCTTTCTCTGCTTGGAGACTGTCAATGACAAGGTACAAATACTTTGCAAATTATATGGCTTGAGATCCAATGATGAGAACTTGCAGCTTTTTACCATGCTCAGGGACATCAGTGAACTGTTCTCGAATTTGGTCAGAAACAAACTTTAGGCCAAATCCGCTCAAACTATCAACAGCACTCAAAATAATAAAGATACCTTTGGTCTTCGATTATGGATTGCTTCTTGGAAAATTGTAATTAAGATGTGTAGCCAGTCATCGATTTCTGCATGCATGGGGTCCGAATGTATCTTCTCTGCAAACTTGCCTATCCCAGGAATTCTGAACTGTCTGACCCCATTAAAAGTGATAAACTCTGGAAGCTTTTCATGTTTTGTACAACCAGGAAGATTTTTATCTATTGTCCGTTCAAAGTTTGTAACTTTTTCAGCTTCCTGTAGTCGCGTTGCCGTGATTGGAGGTTGCCATGTATCTGTCGAAAGATGTCTGATGCTGCCATTAATTTTCTAAGGTAATTTTTATGGACTTAGGCATATGGAGACAGGTATGCAACACTTCGTGTCAAGCAGTTCGCAGCCTAACAAGGCTGATCTGCTGATGGGTGAAACTCAAGTGTGATTTCTCTATTCTGCCAAATTGATTCCTTCCAGAATGAGCATCTCATTGCAGTGTTGCTGCCAAAGATTTTCACAAACAGTATCTTTCTATGATGCTGTCAGAAGATGCAGTGAATAGTGGAAAGCTCTGCAGAGGATGTACTTCCCAAGTTCCACCAGGTCAGAGAGCCAAACATCATTAACTTCTCTCTAGATTCTGGGGCCCCATCGTCTGAAAAATCAACAATGAAATGGTTCTCATTGTTGCATACCCAGATTAGACCCTTTAATTATCTTTCAAACTTAAGACATTGATATGTAATCATTGTTTACAAATGCAGTCAAAGTTCGTGATAGACCAGAGTATCCAGGGATATGGTGAATTTCAGCTACATGTAACGACTTCACAAACTGATCAACAGCATTTGCAGAGGCCATGGCTTTGCATATTTCTGGTTTTATTGGTATCTCAGGGCCATAGATAGGTAGTGATGCTATCATTTTCAGAAAAAATGGCTCTTTGGATCTTGCACATAAATTGATATCTGCGTCTTGAAAGATGAGAGCAGATGCTTCGCAGTAACAGCGCTTTTTAATGCCTGCTCACCTTCGTTTCCTGCTGTTGGAACTTTTACAGGAAGGATCTTCTTCAGTATGTATGCCACAACTTTTACATAAAATCAGAGTTGGCCTGTCGAGCCAGGAAATCCCATGCTGATGGTTGCAAAAGTAGTTTTGGTGTGTTCTCTTCGTTTGCAGGCCTTTTTCTTCAAGAAGTAGCTTGATTTTGTCATATTCTTTATGAAGCGTAGTAAACTCATCATTTGTTATTCTTTGAAATTTCCACAAGTAGTCCGTCTCTTAAGTTTAATTTCTTTCAGATAATGCTCTACAATAGAAAGTGTTAGATTTCTTCAATGTTGTATAGTAAATGCTGGTAATAATGTTGCACTTCAAAATGTAGATAATGATGGGGCACTAACGAAAATCAGTTTCACACGATAGAGCAGAATCCTCAGAAGGTGGTTTCAGATTCTCCTGTCCTAATGCATTTCTTAGGTACGGTTGTGGCCATATCTAGTTACTTACAGCCTCGCTGCAGCTCTGTACAGTATTCAGGCAGTCGCTGGGCTACATGAAGGCATACCATCGCGTACATCGGTCATGTAATTCCACATAGTTGCGAAGGTACTTTCAGAGACCCAAATTGGACCCAATAAAATTTTGCTTCTTGTTATTACAACTTTTTTATTTCCAGCTGTGGTGGTGCTATTTCAACATAATTGATGGAACAATTAAAGGCAACTGCATACTCTACAATGAAAACATGAACTAGCGATGTCTCTCACAGTATTCTCCCAGGTTTTAAGGTGCCCCACCAATACCTGCACCAGGCCACTGTGGTGGATAATTGTGGCGCAACTGGTAAACTAGGCAATCAAACAGCAGATTACATAAATACAGTTTCTCTAGAACAATTTTTCACTTGTTGAATTGCCCACACCGTGTTTTTGCCGCCTGCGATAGTCCTTCAGGCCTTTCTGAAAATCTGCCTTTGGAAGGGTTTTGGTTGGGCGCCTATCATGAAAATACATAACTCGAAGCTCCTTTTTACAGTACAGGGCACCGTCGCATTAACATAAATTTCCAAAACGGTGGCCAAACGGCGCACGAGAATTTCACGAGAAATTCACGAGCGGTTCACAAACGGCTTACCGGATTCAATCGCAGCGGAACATTCCTTAATTGTTTTTCGGATAATTCTGTATGCCGAACTTTCCTAAATTGTTCTCGGAAGCTTTCGTAAGTTCCGATTTTAATCGGAAAATTCTGATATTCACGAACGGATCTTAATTGAATTCCGTTTCATGTGCAATAATGAAGTTTCATGTGCACTATAAAGGAATTCGGCAATGTTACCACTTTCTGTGATTATTATTATATTAACAATTTTTTTAGTTCCTTGCGATATTGTTCTCTTTTTTTAGTTCTTGCGGCCTTCTTAGCATGTTAACGTTTCAGTTCTTTCAGTCACTTTCGGTCTTTGTGGCTTTCTTGTTAATGTTTCATATTTCTTCTAAATGAGTTAATATTTTCAGTTCTTACAGCTTTCTTTCGATGTTATTTTTATTATTATTTCCTACGGCTTTCTTACGATGTTATTTTTTCAGTTCTGACAGCTTTCTTTAGGATGATATTTTTTCAGTTCTGACAGCTTTCTTAGGATGTAATTTTTTTTAGCTCTGACAGTTTTCTTTCAACGTTATTTGTTTCAGTTTTTATGGCATTCTTACGATGCTATTTTTTCAGTTCTCACAGCTTTCTTACGATGTTATTTTTTTCAGTTCTTACGGCTCTTCTACGATGTTATTTTTTTCACTTCTTATGGCTTTCTTACGATGCTATTTTTTTCAGTTCTAACAGCTTTCTTACGATGCTATTTTTTTCATTCTTACGGCTTTCTTACGATGGTTTTTTAGCAGTTCTTACGACTTTCTTACAATGCTATTTTTTTCAGTTCTAACAGCTTTCTTACAATGTTATTTTTTTCAGTTCTTACGGCTTTCTGATGATGTTCTTTTTTTTTCAGTTCTTGCATCGTTCGTTCGATGTTGTTTTTGTCACTACTTATGGCTTTCTTCCCATGCTATATGTTTTAGTTCTTACAGATTTCTACCATTGCTTTTTTAAAAAACGTTAACTGCTTTCTTGTCTTGTTTTTTTGTT
>JAOBRC010105566.1:3485-15471 GCA_027575255.1 Scolionema suvaense | reverse complement strand
ACGCACTAAGAAATGTGTCTGAAATTAGCACAAATTATGGGTTTTAACGAGTTCTCAACCATAACATAGTTTTGCAGGCTGATCTTCATCCGTGTTCGTTCTTTTATATTTCAGTAGAAATCATGAAAAATTGCTGCTAACGGCCATCTGAAACAATTTCTCCTTATCAACCCCCTGGCATCTTTCAGCATAATACCCGAAGCTAAGTAAGTCTTAAAATGTGTTCCAGATACTGTCAAAGTTTTAAATTGATATTGTAACGCATGTAGCAGATAGAATCAGATTGTAGCAATAGCTGTTCTAGAATCATTAATAGTTTTCTCAAAGGAGGAGAGGTACCGTAATCCTTTCAGTAAAATTGATAACTTAAAAGAAAAGGCTTTACCTGTCATTGGTAAAATCGACATGCAAAATCGACATTGTAGTACATGTCATAAAGTTTGATAGATGCTGATTTTTAAGACTATGAGTAACTGGTAATGCCTAAGTACTTACAGTACCTACGCATGGTACTTGGGCTGTTCGCATCTGCGTTCACCCTTTTGACACAGGAATTGTCCAGATATTCACTCCTGAACCCCGACGCCAACCTTAACAAAATGCCCTGATATATCTCTTCCTTGTGCAATGTTGTTTATGCATAATTTTAAGGGAAAGACGTCTGGATTACGTTTCTATCTCAAAAATGAGTTTGATCGTATCTCTCGTCTTCATGCTACGCTTTAACTAGAAAAGAGATTTCTGGGTGCGGAACTGAACGACCAAAATATGACAAACGAGACATATAGAAATAGCATGTGTCAGAACTACGAAATCAAGTCCTTCGAAAAATCCCTAATCCACATTTTTTATCATCGCAATTTGGAAAAAGGTTTAAAACAAGTCAACATGACCTTTTTGTCTCATGCTGCTTTGAACAGGTTTCATACCAAAAAAGATGATCAGGTAGTACCAAGGAGAGTTTTAATCCAACAAAAAAAGAAATACTCAGCTTTTCAGCGCTAAGCTGGCGTTAACATATACTGCGGTAACTGGGTGTTAAGAGCGCTAGCGGTACGCTTATATCACTCACACTGAAAACAGAACACACAATGACGATGCCTGGCATTAAGATATGAAACACAAACAAAATACCGGTCGAGACTGTTTAGGTTTTACAGAGTGATAGCACTCGAGCGAGCAAGGAAAGATGTTACTCGCTCCCCCTCTTCACACAGGAGGACCAATTTGTCAACGGAAGAGACAGTACAGCTGTGATATTTTGAGCTTTTGAGCTCGCATTTAACTATATACATTACAAAAAGATTTGGTGCTCCAGGGATCTAATCCAAATCCTTTCAAACACAATTAAACGATGAACAAGATTGCTGTCAACAGCAACAGAAACCACCAGAAAGGTGACATGAAATTTAATTTTGATTAGTTGTATCTGGCAAACACCTGTGCACCAGGACTTGTGACCTGAACGTAGCTTTCAACATGTTTCATGGCGCCAACACTCAGCTTATACAGGTGAAATACCACAACAAGTAAATCCAATATAAATTCTACGTACATAATCATACATAATTAAAATACAAATACTCTATGTACACAGACACACCAGCCAGCTAGAACACACCGCCATCAGACGCACACAAAACAACCCCCTCACGCACTGACTGACTGACACCCTTCACACTGTTTTGCCTTAAGAAGATATAGGCCCAGTAGTGACCTACCCCGCTTGAAGCACCTGCATAGTAAATTGTTGCAACTAAGTGATAATTTGCAGTAAACGATAATGTGTCATCTAAACACAGGAACCTGAAGGCTATTCTCCGAGAGTGAATTCATGCAGTTCCGTTTATATCCTCCATTGACCTGCTCATGTGAAGAATTAGCACTGAACCACCACAAATGATACTCTATTCTATAGTCTTCCGGGTGTTGTCATCGCATTGCCAGCAGAATTTCATATCTTGGCCAGAGCAGGTTTTGGGTTCCAATATCACCCTGATTGCTGAACTTGTGTTTTCTGCAACGGGGACATGTAGACAGTCATACTTTACTTCACTTGTTTTAGAAGAGCCACACATGTCACATGACACTGAGTAGCCAACTGAAGTTGTAATAGCATCATGAGCCGAGGTGGAAACATCCTTCAACTCATCTATGACATATTGTAAGATCTCTGCAGCCTTGTCCTGTGCAGCATTGTACTCAAACTTCTTCTCTTGCCTACATTCAATAGCCTCTGCCAGACCTGTAAGAAAGTTTGTTGGGTCCACTGCAGATTTGGCACAATCCAGCATAGGCATATTCAGTGACGCCGATTTTCCAACCCCAGACAACACGGACGTTTCAGCTGCTCACGTGCGCCAGAAGCTTTCGCAAACACTCAAGACCTGTAAAATTGCATTGGCGTAACAAGTGTTACCTTCGTTCGAGAAACCTGGTCTAATAGTTACTGCTGAATTTTGCCGATCATCTGAATGCTGCTCCTTAAAGCTACTCCAGCGACGATTCTGCCTGGGAACGGAACCCAGAGAGATGTCTTTGGTGGAAGGTGGTAGATCTGATGAAGAAATTTCCGTCCACTCTGCAGATTATCTTGCTACCCAGATACAAAAGATGCCTGCATCAATAGGCAGCTCATATCTTTAGCAGCTGAACACGCAAGCTTGTTTGGAAAACCCAGGTGCTTCAAACACTGTGTAAGAGAGCTCGCACAATACCCTTGTGCGCCGACTTCAACAGAGAAAAGATCGACATACCAACTGCTCTTTGCAATAGCTGACATAACACTTCCATACCTATGCAGTTTTACAGAATGCCAAGAAGGCATGTTCTCCTCACAGGGACAAGTAAGCTCGACCAGAATGACACGCTTTGTTGTGTTAGAATAGATGATTATATCTGGTCTGAGCTCTGTTACAGCAATGTGGGGCGGGAAGGAAAAAAGATCGTCCAGGTCGGCGACTAGAATCCAATCTTTTGCTTTGTGGAGCAGCCCAAAAGGGTCACCCTTACTTTGCTTCCCAGGGCGCTGACCAGCACGAACAAACTTGATCGAATTGGTCACAACCATTTGGTAAGATTCAATTTCTTTGATAAAATATGACGATGCCCCAATAAGTTTGCGCAGCACAGTATTGTGTCTGAAAATATATTGACTTTGCCTTAGCGCAACTCGGCAACAACCTAGCATATGAGCAGTTGTGCATACACTTTTACTGCATAAGACACCTAGGTTCTGTTGCTATTTGCCACGTCTTAAGATTACTAGGAGATGGAAGGACATATGTGGCTCGCAGACAAAAGAAAGCAAAGATGGTGGCATAGCAAGCAAATCCTTCGAGGAGAGATCGTTAGTGATATAATGCTCCCAGGAGCACCACTGCCCTTGAACCTGCAAGGACAGACCTTTAGACATCACCTCCACTATCAATCTCCTTGGACGTGTTAGAAACCAGGCGCCGATAATCGTATGTTCTTTTCTCAGGAATGGCCTTGGCAGGAGCGGATCCCAGACAGGCATGCCCCACCTGTTCCTTACCAAATACTCCACAGAAGCTTAGCTCATACTCTGCTGTTGGCCACCTCAGCATCCCATACATCAGCTTTCACCTTAATTTTGGCACCAGCAATAACAGGATCCTTGGAATCACGCAGGAGAAGATGGCCGCTGATCTTTCCTGCTTTAAAAATGGACGTTAGGCTCTTAATGGGGAGAGGCGACGGCAATACTGCTGCAGAATAAAAACATATACTGGAGTAACAGTAAGGAAGATGAAGCCATTTCCTAATGAAATGAGAAATCATTTGCTCAAGGTGCTTGACCAGATACATGGGCAATTCATAAATTAACAGGGGCCACTGGATTCTAGGTACCAGAAGGTGCTGAAGGATCCACAGTTTTTGAGTACTAGATTTAAGTTTTAAGCCCTTGGATAGTTTGGCACTCAATTCGTCAATCGATTTCCTATCAGAGAGAGTACCATCAATACACCTACCTAGGAATTTGAATCGAGATGTATGTATCGATGGAATAGTTGCTTGCTCTTTAGACGGACTACTCGTATCACACACGAAAAAAGCAGTTGAATTAACAGATCTGCCTTTAATGATAATGCAGCTGTGTGATTTGGAGGCCCTAAATTGCATACGAGCCCGTTTCAAGGCCTTTGCACATGTGTTAAGAAGGTTTTGAGCGCCTATAATGGAAGCGGACATGATATTCATGTCGTCCAACAAAGCATGCACTGAAGGAAACTTGACCCCTGAAGAAAGAGTAAAGTTTGGAGCCGAGGATTGCCACGTATACCCAATTATGACACTTAAGCCAGCAAGGAACAGGATAATTGATAAAGTGCACCCGGCCAAGATATGACTTTGTGGGCTTCAATTTTAGACCTGGCATAAGAAAATGATTGAACCCTAACGAGCATTCTCAGAATTTTTTCTAAAAGATCCTGGGAACAGTCTTTCTGAACTTTTAAATTTGCAGAGTATACAACCTTGTGGAATTCAGTTTGCAGCCAGTCATTTAACACGCTATTAACAATACTAATACAATCGATTTTTTTGGCAAGAAAATTAATATGACTGCCAGAGGACTTTTCGACACACAAAAATATTGACAACAAGTGCTGTCACTTTACATCTTCTGTAATGTATCTTAGGAAGACTGTGTGCACCCTTCAATTCTTCGGCGCTTTTACCAGTGATTAATGTTGACAACTTCCGTTGGTCTCTTTGTGTGCTGTTTTCATTGGAATACTGTATTTTACTATGCAATTTTTTCATAACAGCTCCACTCAAAAATCCCAAGCCATCATGTTGCCTCTGTGTCAACTTCGTCATTGGCTGAGTACTTATGGTAGATGAACAAGGGAGCTCTTCTGAGGAAATCAATTCAGTACAAAGTTAAAGAGAAGCCGTTTTCATGATCGAAACCAACTTGCCAGAAAGGCAGACTGATACAGCGTAGGATACAGCTTCTCAAGGCTATAGCCATGTTTTCCAGTGCTATAAGCATGCATTTTGTTTGAAGCCTCTGAAGCAGTTGTGATGTATTATGACGAATATCCTTGGCAAGCAGAAATCGACAACCACACTGCTACAGCTCTTTTCAACAACTGCCTTGATATGAAGAGGGTGTACTATGCTTGCGGTGTCAAAATTTCAGGTGTCACCTCTGAGCCACCATACATTCTTTTAATGTGTTCTCTCATTTCACCTTTCATGTTACGCATTTTATGGTATACATGCTTTGTCAGTATCAGGTTTGAGCAACTAAATGATAAACTCCTCAACGAAACTAGTGACAACATTAGAGATTGCATGGGGACGTCCATCAGATACCAAAAGAGAGAACAAACAGACAGCCTTTCTAGCATCAAAATACCTGTTTGTTGACACCAAAGGTACAGCTAAAGAAACAAGTCAACATCAATAAAGAAACACTTCAGCAGCCGTTCATGCAGCAGGATGCACTAGATACTCATCCATTACTCTAGTTTTAACATAAGGTAAAGACATGTGCAGCTAGCGCTAAATAGCTCAGGCATGCCAGCACGCTAAGAGCTGCATTCCGGAAAATGAAACACCTCAGGTTCGGCCACTGAATTCATTCCCCTTTTTCATAACTAACCTAAAAGCTACTGAAAAGATCTCTGTCGATATGCTGTCCCAGTGTCAACTGTGCTAAAAAGCGTTTCCAGTTCATTTTAGCTTTGAAGATGCACATCGAGCCACTAAGTTTCATTTCATAATCATAGATTGATTGAGAGACAAGCTAAGCGTAAAGAATGAATGCAAACGCTAGAGTATTTTTATCCTTTTCTCAACATCGTCACTCATCAGGAAAACCCGAACAGGATATTACAACTGTATAATTACATAATGACAAGAGATTGGGCTGTCACACAGATTTTCCAATTCGTTTGTAGATACTGAATTTCATGAGAACTTACTAGCTGTTTGAATGAATCCATGATCAGGATAAGCATGTTACAGGGAATATCAATGCACTTTAATGGGATGTTGCAGATAAGTCTTATGCAAATACACATTTCAAGGAGTAACATTGTAAAGCAAGAAAACTACAGTAAAACCTTTTCCTATAAAGTGAAGACTAAGTGGCATTATTAGTGAGTCTTTTCACTTCATCAAATTCCATTTTTGACTTGCATCACCCATACTTTAAAAAAAGGCCTAATATATCAACATTTCTTCCCTAAGTTCATGCATGCCCAATATAGCTACAGAGTGTTTGTTCATCTTTATTTTTGTTCATATTATTGTTTTTCCAATATTTTGTCAAAATTTGGATAATTAAGCCTACAGACTTGCAACAGATATTCCATAAGGACCAGCTTCGTCCAGGTCTTTAGGGTCTTTGAATTCAACCAAAAAATTGAAAAACAACGCCACTCACCTCTCGAACAGCAGCATCAAAATCTTCATTCAAACCTCCACCTTCCTTACTCTCAATCTTAACTACATCGTCATCCTGCAACATAAGATCCAATTCGTCCCAATGGAAAAAATCGTCTTGGCAAGATGTTTTTGAAAGCAGGTCCCAGAAGGTTGGCTCAAGTAACAGACTACTGCTCTCTAGTCCTCCAAAATCATGAAGCAATTTCCATAGCTGAGCATTAATTACAATTCCCACCAACAACCTGATACAAGTAACAGCAGGATTTGCGAGCAATCATGTGGCATTACTTTCAATAGTGATGTTGCTAATGGAAACTCTAATCTCATGCATCATTAATCCAGCCCAGTGTATATCGGTCATGCAACTATTGCCCTTTTTATAAGTCGGAAAGCATGATATTTTTTCTCATGCAACTCCGAAACGAAGTAAAATTGTAAAGAATCAGACAGTACTACAAATTGAAAAGTCGAAAATCCGGTTCATATTTCATCCCATATAATGACAGCCTAGAGCTGCACTTTAACATGGTGACCATAGAACAATCGAATGACAGTGTTACGGCCTTTTATTTAGAGGCTAGTACTTATTGGTGACTATGGCAATACTAATGACAATCATATTCTACAGCAAAACAACAATGGCTGCACAAGTATCAATGAAGTGCACCGAAGTGCAGCCTACTCACTGTTTGATGAGATTGCTAAGAACATCTTTGGGTACACCTTTAATTAAACCATAACACTTGAGATGTTCTCGAATGGTGATTCGTTCCCACAAACTGTCATGCTGCGGACAATAGCCCATGCTGTGGTATGCATTGTCCAGTTCCTTGCTGATATCATAGCCACAAACAAATATCTATCAAACACAAGAAGAATGACTAAAATATGCTTTGCACTCCTACACCAACTTTATCTGATATTCTCTGGTGTTTCCTTTGCAGGCTGAAGGAAAACTGTATCATTAAAAAGTGACAACACAAGCGATGGTGGATAAGGTTTATAGGCAAGATAAAGTTCGAGGAAGATCACAATCTCAAAGCATATCCAACATTTTTGATAGGCAGAACTGCATTCTCAATAAGCAGAACCCTATTCTGCATTGGTAGGGTAGATAACATTTACCCTCAGAAATCTTTCAAATAAAAAAAATTGTACTACTGAGGCTGGAGGCCAGCAGTATATAATGTGCGACCCAGTTTTACTAGGCACCATTCGGCCAAAGGTGGTACCATCGAGCTTTTGTAGCCAGCAATCGGAGGAAATCGTAAATCTATCCTACGACAAACTACGATGGGAAAAATGTACACTGCTAAAAAAGGCTCTTCCAGCAGAAACCTATCTACAATAGAACCGCCAATCAAAGTGTGACAGGGAGAGCAATTAATATTTTCCAACGAGTGGTCTTTCCTCTCCACTTGATTTATGGTTCTGGTTTTATGTACAGCAGATACTGGGCAAATTTTGGTCTACCTTGCTAATTTTCCATACTGATATCAGCAGAAGTAAAGGTGACCTAATAGATCATATGAATGAATTTTGAAGACTACCTGACAACAGCTTTGCACATGTCAAAATGTAGGCTTTTAGCTTTTAGGGTGCCAGCAGTCTTTACATGTCCCCTCCTGTGTTAAACATTACATAAAATACCCATGCAGAATAGTCTTATATGTGCCTTATCAAATTTTTCAGAATAATTTCTGTGATGTGCAACTCACGAAATTTATTTATTTAGTAGGGATACAAAAAAAAAGTTTGAGAAATCCAAGTTGTCAAAACCAATGTATGCAGCGTTCAGGAGAGTGACAACTGTCATGTCACCTAACTAATACTGTTGTTGCTATATCATATCTGTTCCTGAAGTAATAACAAATATACTTAAGCAGCAGTAATGAAACTTGGAGGGGTTGTAGACAATGATAGTATGCATCTACTACTGGTGTTTTTATAATGGCAGGTAGTCTGTTGTTGCTGACATCATCATTTGTATAGAGGTATGTCTACAATGTAATACCGTAATGCCTCAAAAAAGCGCCCCTCTAGAATAAGCGGCCACCCTAGAGGTGAAATATTGAATAAGTGCCCACCCTCGAATCAGCGCCCATCCTTCGAATAAGTGCCCATCCTTAAATCTTCAGAAACCAGCACTAATTTGAATTTTCGACTAGAAAGTAGTTGAAAGACGACTTACAAAGAACTGTTGAATAAATACAACAGATTATTTTACCTTTCATTCTTTTTAATTGTTTTCATCATAAGTACATGGGAACTTTTTCCTTTTTTAGATAACTAGTAAATCCGTTTTTTAAATAAGCGCTGCCCCTCGAATAAGCGCCTACCTAAAAGCTCCAAAAATTAAATAAGCTCGAGGTATTACGGTTATTTCCTGCACATCTAATGATGGCAATTTTTTTAAATCCTAGAGTCGCATGAACCATGCTGTGTGAACCATAACCAAAATATTTCTGCTATCATAAACCTTATAAAAAATTTTGTCACACCAGTTTTTTCAGAAAAAGTTTTGGGATATAAAAGACTTCAGGGCTGAGTCTCTACCCAAAATTGTCTTCCCCATTAAAAGTTTTTTTCCAAACCAGCACTGCAGAAAATTCTGTGCAACTTCAGTGATACTACTTGATTTAATATGCCAGGGGAGGGGGAAGGGGACTAGTAGTCCACACTCATATCGCATATAACTTCTTCACTGAGAAATACTTGTTTAAATTCAATTAGTTAGCCCTATCAGGTACAGTGCAATAAAATGAATTTAATAAAATTGA
Source organism: Scolionema suvaense (assembly GCA_027575255.1). Taxonomy (NCBI): domain Eukaryota; kingdom Metazoa; phylum Cnidaria; class Hydrozoa; order Limnomedusae; family Olindiidae; genus Scolionema; species Scolionema suvaense. Next base: position 6,268 of record JAOBRC010105566.1, on the reverse strand, counting down.
TTGCGTTCCTCCGGCAGAATCAGCTTCTCTATCTTTGCATGCATTAGAAAAATCATCTCAGTGCAGCTGATACAAATGACAACTGCTGTTCACCACCACCCAGACTAAGTTCCTAAAAAACTTGCTTTCTTCATGAGCAAATCACGTGAGTGTAGCTTATATTGGACACACAAGTCAGAATCAAGGTAGCGATGGTGAAACAAGCTGCTGACAGCAAGCAATGCATTATGGAAAGAGTAACAGATGTTTTTCCAGTGTTCATGTTATGCTACTCAAAGAATAAGCTTTATGTTCCAGATACCATACAAGGATTTTCTTCGGTTTTATTGTAAAAGACAATAGATAGATGTAGCATATGAAGTGTTTACTCTTTACAACTAAATGTTACATGCATTGAAGATAAGGTGGAATATTTCCACATCAATGAAACATCAATAATCCATCATTGTCAGATTCGAAGTCAATTTCGCTGCTACTTATAGGGCACTTTTGCAAAAATATGCAAAAGCAGAGAAGCATTTTGAGCCATGTTGGCTCATGAAGTATTGTTAGTTTGATATTTGCATAATAAAGCAACAAAACAATTCAGTTATAAGACTAACAAGATGAACAACTATGAACTATTTCCTAAAAGCAATACAAAAATGAATTGTGTTTTATCCTACATCATGCTATACGACATTTGTAATAATCCTACAGACAGAGGCAGAAAGGAAACCTTCATGTTGGAGAGCATAAATTTCAATGAAAATATGGCAGTACTAAAAACTATAGTATATTTTACCAGTCCTCTATCAGGATGCAGATCAGCAGTCAACATGTTCAAAGTGGTTGTTTTTCCAGCACCATTTGGTCCCAAGATACCAAATATTTCACTTTTTTCCACCATTAAATTGACATTGTCAACAACACGCTTTTTCCCGAAGTTCTTCACCAGTCCCTGAATTTTGAAAACAATAGATCAAATGAAGGCATTCGGAAAAGAGTGTCATTAATGCAGGATTTTTTCATATTTTCAGATGGCTAAAAATAGATACACCCATGCCACACAGGTTCCCAATGCATTTTGTGCCTCTTGTGGCTGTTTAGTGTTACATACAGCCTTTTGGGACCCTTGTTTAACGTTGGACATGGAAAAAATAATTTCACTCCATATTTTACATATTCATGGCAGAATGGTGTAATGGATCAGCTGTATCACAGTAACTTATCATTATCATTGAATCATTGAACGATAAGTACTGTGTTTTTTTAAGCGATTCAAACATAACAAGCAAATTACATCTTGAAGTGGTCTGAATATTATGAAAGCATCCCAATGCTACCACACATCGCCAGATAGACACATGAAGTAGGAAATTCTTGGAGACTGTTTTGTGTCTTCTAGATGTCATCTTTGCATTGTGTTATAAAGATACCAGTGCTAACAGTTTAACCTCGTAACAAACTAACACCACACAATACGTCACAAGCTACTCAATCAAGTCAGTTCAGAACTAGTACCAGCATTTTGAAAATTAAGCTTGAAATGGCCAGCGAAAATTGGGAAAAGAATGTACAAGTACATAGATAAGAGACAAATAAGCATGTTAGCATGTTGGCAATAAATATTGCCAAGAATTTAACTACTGCAATGCTACCTAGCTAGAACAAAACTACCTTCAGCACAATGGGGAAACAAAAGGAGACACAGCCTTGAAGTATCATGTACTTATGAGGTAAATGGGCGGAAATGTATTGGAGAGAAAGTAAAAATAATTATGGAAGACAAATATCTTAATTAGCAAAGAGCTACAATGGAATCAACAAGGACTGCCACTGCGAGTCAATTTTGGAGGGCTATAGGCGCATGTACCTCAATCCTTAATTGAGGTACAGGGGGATTTGAGCAGGGGATCCTATATGCGGGGTCATGGTGTAATGCAAGAACGACAGTATGATTTGGTAAATTTTGATACGAAACATTATCCACAAAACTCGCAAGAAACCGCATTACTCTTGTGGATTGGTAAAGCACGAGTTGCGAGTTGCTAGCTACGAGTTGCTTTCAAAGTGCCAGTTGCGAGTTGCGAGTTGCAAATTTAAAGCGCGAGTTGCGAGTTGCAAGTTACGAGTTGCAAATTAAAAATGCGAGTTGCGAGTTACTTTTTGCGAGTTGCAATTTTAAAGTGTGAGTTACGAGTTATTTTTTGGGAGCTGCCATTTTAAAGTGCAAGTTGCGAGTTACTATCTGCAAGTTGCAATTCTAAAGTGCGAGCTGCGGGTTACTTATCGCGAGTTGCAATTTTAAAGTGCCAGTTACTTTTTGCAAGCTGCTTTTAAAGGGTATAAGGTACGACTTACTTTCCCATAGTAAATTAGAACGGGACTTAAGGTACCAATCAAATTTTCACAGAAAGACCTAAAAAAGAGGTTCGTCATTCATCTCGTCTGCATTTTGGTTTCAATGGAAATGCGATAAATTTTTCGTGAGTTCTGAGTGAATTTGAAGAGAATCGACTGATGTCAGCAGAAAATATTCGACCTGAAAGATCATGCGAATGCTTTTCGAGAATTGCTAATTGGGAGTTATGTTCATAGCAAGTCTTTCTACCAATTGTAGTTCGGCTTTTTTCAGAAGTGGGGGTACCCTCTTCCATGAAAACAACGTACATAGAACAGCTCATCCCAGTACGGTTAGTAAATTGCAACAAAACACTGCAGAAGTTGTTCAATAGACGTGTTTTACTACCATTTGCTGTTTGTGAATAATTGCAAATGCCTGTTTGTACAACGCAATCTTG
>JAOBRC010104455.1:0-15473 GCA_027575255.1 Scolionema suvaense | reverse complement strand
CAAATTTTTTGGATGGCGGTGCATCAAACAAATGCGCGACAGTCGTCAGATGCTCATTCCGAACACGGGAATAGGCCAGTCAGTCTCCCATGAGAGGAAGAGCATCTGATTTCAGGTTACGAATATGTAAATGAAAACTTATTATGAGCATGTTTTAAAAAACCTCCTGACCACCCTATTCTCAGCCTCAAGTAATGAAATACTTCACTTAAAACTTCATGCCTGTAACATTACTATTGCAATGCTCTTTATTACAAATTTTGTGCATTTCTTCCACCCCATGCTAGAGGTATATTTGTATTTGTTTTTTATGGCAACATAAACAAGAAACAGACGACTCGTAAGAACATAAAAGTTTGGATTCGAATAATAAGCATATACTGAGCATATTTTGGGCTTTGATTCCACAGGACCTTAGCATATCTGAGCCTGATCCTGAAAATCAATATGCTTATAAAAAAAACATGTGGCTAGCTAGCTAAAGGTCTTTGTGCATAAGCTAGAGCAATTTGTCTGGACTTCTGGTCTATGTAGCTTGCTACCATTTATATACCTGATAACAGATGCATGGTCCACCTTCGCATAGCAGGCCTGCTGCCTATTCGCTGTGCTGCAGAGCACAGAGATCAGTGCAGCAGGCCCCTCTATCGTCCATGTGGCGCACAACATTTGGTTCCAGGTAATGCACCATGTGATTACGGCGGATTCACTATATGTCTGTGTGTATCAAAATAGGAGCATCCTGTCTGCCTCACTACTGCAAACTAAGTGTGGCGTTAGCAAAGGTTGTTTATGGAAATCAGCACTCTTGAGCAGCTTCTGCATGGATATATAGATAATATAGCTGGCAAGCTACTTTGCCATCCAGCTAGCTAAGGGCTTTCAGATCATGTTTATTTTGGAAAGTTCTGCTTCAAAGGTTGATATATTGAGTGTTTTCCGTAGGTCTAGGAGGGCAGGACAGGATAGAAAGTGAGACTTGTTGGTGATGGAAGTTGGATTTGAGCAGTGGGGACTCATCTTAATCTTCTGTGTGTGATTTACGTTAAGTCTCAATTTAGGTTTGAGCATGCCGGATTTCAAACGAAACACAGCACATGCTTCTCGTCTGTTGAAGTTGGTCCTGGTAAGTTTCTCGAGAGATGCCAGTCCTTATTGGTGCAAGTCTTAGGTAACTTCTTAGTTGTTCGAAGTTTTAATTTGTATGGGCTGGGGTTGCTTCTTACACATGGTTGGCGTTTCCATGACACTTTGGATATGGTACCTATGAGGCGTAGATCAATTGGAAGGTCATATTTAGCTATATATAATGTTAAATATGTTGTGCAGGAATGAGCCCTCACGAAGCGAGTTGCCTGTTGGTGGAACACAAGGCTGTTGAGTGGTTTGCTGTCTGAGTTACGTCCAATCACAGAGCTTCCAGACATATCCAAGACTTTGTTGATGTAATCTTTTTTCGATTGGTAAGCATCCAGTCTTCCTGAGAAGGGCTATTTGACGGTTGGGTCGGGGGGGATTTGAGAATGCACCTAAGACAGTTCAGTTAGATTTGTTCAAGTTGGTCAATGTGTCTTTTGGTTAGGATCCATCTTTCACATCCACAGATGGCTGCAGGTATGATACATGCTTCAACCAAGTGTTGTGATCTTCATGCATGCAAGAACAGCATTGCTAGGTACAGCTAGAGACACTTCTAGCATTCCTCTGGATGTTTTTTGTTTAAGTCGATTTGGCTATTTAACTTTTGAGGTGATGTTATAATTTCTCTAAGATATATACTTGTATGATGTGCATGTCTGTAGCTTCAATTGGCTGACAGACCATTCACATGTTTAGCAAAGCTGGCTTGGTTAGGTCCCCTTGCGAGTATTTATCGATACTTTTATCTTTGTTAACGACTTGGTGCCGTCTGCTTGAGAACTGGTATACTCTATCTAGCATATCTTGTATTTGTTGTGCTGTTTCCACAATGCTAGTGATCATAGTTGCCACTGGACCTTGAAAACCTTCAAATAGCTTTGTATTTGGAAATTGACCTTGAAAACCTTGAAAATTTGCTCCTTTTGCTTCCTGTTTTTATTTAGGCTGAGCAGAAAAATGTGCTAGTGGAATAGGCTGTTAATGAGCATGAAATTGTTTTTCAGTCAGATTATGTTGACTGTGTTGGAATCCTGAACTTTGGGAAATATTCTTTGCAGGTGGTGCTTTGTTATACAGGGCTTTGTTCTGTGCTTCTCAAATTGTTCTCTGCATAAGCTGTACATCATGACTCAAAATATTCGCTGCCGTATGACCTCTGCACTTACTCTTTGCTCATAGCACTCTTTGTTTTTTTTTATTTATTCACAAAAATGGTGCAGCCTAGCAATACCACCTCTCTACAATTCGAAAAGCTGGCAAACATCTTTCAAGCCGTAAAGCTACTGATGACGTGAAATTTGAGTGTGACTTTCATCAGAGTAAAGCACTGTGAAGTGTTTTATGCTTACGAGCAAAGGAAGATCGGATTGGGTGCTTTTCATGGGAAATATGTTTGGTCTGAGACTTACTATTTTTGGTATTGTTGATTGGCTTTCTGTTCATGGCTTCACTATCTCTCAGTGCTAGGTTTTACTGAAGCCCCTCCCGTTTTAGCCTTTAGCAATATATTGCTTACCATTATTGGGATTCGAATTCTTGACCTTGATCAATGGGCCATTTCAGAGCCTTAAAGGTTTAAGTGGGTGTTGGTTGATCATTCCTCTGAGCAAAGCTACTCTATGGTATATAAATGTGGGTGAATGGCGTCCTTGACACTTAGTTGTGACTGCTAATCCATTCAGTTGAATTGTGATTGTGAATCAATGAATTTGATTGACGAAGTATAGATCTTTTCCAGCTTTCTGCTCATCACTTTACTATTACTCCAGTGCTAGGTTTTACTGAGTCCCTACCTGTCTTAACAGAAAGCAGACAGGGAGTACAATTCAAGAAGAGTTTTTCATTACCTATATTTGTAATTGTTTCCTTGTTCTTTGCTGACTCTATGGCAAAATCAACAAGTTTGTTATCTTTTATGTTTAAAAGAATTAATTTTCTACTCTGACCTTGGTGTACCTTGATATCATTTTGGAGCTGGATTATTATGTGTGTTTTGTTTGCGTGTTTGTGTTTAGTATTATTGTTTTTATATCCTACTCAAGCTATAGTACTAACCGGAAGCAGTCTAAAGTGAATTACAGGGATGAGGTGGTTTTGCTTCGAAGGTTCTATCTAGAGGTCCTCAGCAATGGAAATCAGTTTCAAAACACAAAGAACAAGGGGGAAGATTGGTGAAGACGAATCCACCTACAAGATCAGGGCTGCATTCAAAATGTGCGATTTGTGAAAGTATCTTACATTGAGCTAAAAATTGGTCCATAAAGATGACTACCCTAGAGAGGAAGAAATAACTATATATGTTTGCCAAACAGATAGATGTACAGTATCGTAACAATTTCCTGATGGAGACCTTCAATTCAGCTGTTCTAGATAGTGGTTGTTCTACTAGTGTTTGTGGGGAAATCTGACTAGACAATTATTTGAATAGTTTGCCTGAATCGCTTGTGAGCTGTGTAGAAGAATTATCAAGTACAACACAATTTAGATTTGGGGATGATAAACTCTTGCCGAGTAAGAAGCGTGTTCGTATTCCTGCACATATAGGTAGTTCTAGAGAAACATTGAAGTAGATGTGATTGATGCCAATTTACCATTGCTGTTACGTAAGAAGTCTATGAAAGTTGCTGGAACAACTCACAGCTTCAAAGATGATGTTGCGTACATGCTTGGTTAAAGAATAGAGATGAACTTTACTTCTTCAGGTCGTTATATGATTCCATTGTTGCTATCGAGAGAAGAACCAGAGAAATCTGTGACAGATACAGAAAGTCTAAGTTGAGACCAGCTGTTGGATTGTCACTAGCAAGAGATTTCAATGATTGTGTAAGCATGGATCTAAAGATGGTAGACAGGCATCAACTTCTTCATTTGGTGAGTAATTCTACAAAGTACAGTGCTACTGCAGTGATCCAGTCGAAGCGTAAGGAAGTAATTGTTGATCTAATTTTTAAGCACTGAATAGCAATCTTTGGATGCCTGGGGAAATTTCTTTCGGATAATGGAGGAGAATTCAATAAGGACCTGTTTCGAGATATAGGTGAACTTCTTAAAGGATAGGTAGTGTCAAAAATGAAATTGTAGCAGTAGATAGAGCACACCAAAACATGACATTTGGTTTTTATTTCATGGCAAAAGTTTGTGTGGTTTTGGAGATATTGAGCCCCAAAGTTCAGTAGCTATATACCATCTTGTATTTAATTATGCATGATGTCACTTGTGTACCACTCAAATTATCCAAACTTTGTACCTAAAATGCTCAATGTTGAATTGCTTCAGAGTATTTTTTTCTTTTATTTTATCATAAAGCTGGATAATATGTCAAAGATCTGTTTGGGAAAGTATACAATTTAAATGTAGGTGATGCGTTACTAAGGAAATAGTAAGTGCTCCGTCACCAACTACAATTTCATTTTTGATGTTACCCTTCCTTTAATGCCGAAGTGTTGACAACAGCCGCAGAGAGTCCATGGTCGAATGGTATCACAGAAAGACACATTGCCCTTATTGCCTTCATGGTTGGAAAAGTTTTGGCTGATATTAACTTTTCAGTTGAAGTTGCGCTTGCAAGTGTTGCTGCTCAGAATGCCCTGAAGAATGTTTATGGTTTTTCGCCAAATCAGCTTGTCTTTGGGAGAAACCCTATCACCTCTACACCATTAAGCAGCCACCTGCCATCGATGAGTGTTATTACATCCAGTGAACTTATTGCTTCACATCTCAATGCTATGCATGCTGCCCGAAAAGCATTTGTAGAAAGTGAAGCATCTGAGAAGTTGTGGCATGCACTGTGTCAGAAGACTAGAATGGCAACTGATTTGAATTTTCAAACTAGCGATAGGGTCTACTATAAACGGAGACATACAGTTTGTTGGCATGGGCCGGTTGTTGTAATAGTAAGTGCAGCCAAACAAGTATTTGTGAAACATGGTAGTACATACTTGCGATTGAATCCATGCAATATAAAACTCACTAAAGAAAAATTTGTGAAGAAATTTGATTGGCAATCCAAATCCAAATAAGGAAGCAATCGACAAAGTTTGATCTGATTCACGTATAGAAGATTCAGATGAAGATGAACTGGTCGTGGATGAAGAAAAAGACTTAAACCAGCAGAGAAGTATAGTGAATTCTGCTGATATTCATGAACATCTTAATGATGCTGAAAACTCTGATAGTGATGCTGTTGACGTGTTTGATCAGGACAAAGAAGAGAAAAATTTATATCCTTCTTGACTGGAGAAATGCCTAAGAAGGGTAGTAAAATGGAAAATATTCATTGCCAGAATCGGATGAATGGAAAGAAGCTACAGTGATTGGTAGAGGAGGTAGAGCTTCAGGAAAGTACAAATGGCATTTCAACGTGAAAGATAGTGACGGAAATCTTAAGAGTTTGAATTTTGAAGAATTTGAAGGATGGAAATATGTTACAGAGGAAGTGTTGCTATCAGACAGCCATAGCAATGTAGAGACATATGAAGCAAAGGTGAGGGAAATCCAAAACCTCAAAGATCATGTTTTCGTTGAAGCTGATGACATTCACCAGCCTGCTTTTAGTGTTCGGTGGGTTGTTACTGAGAGGATGGTTAGTGGAAAGAGAGTTGTCAAAGCCCGATTGGTAGCTAAAGGATTCGAGGAAAAGCTGGGTGGGCGTAAAGATTCTCCAACATGCCTCAAGGAGAACATCAGATTGACATTGTGCTTTGCATCAAGCTATAACCCTATTCTACCTAAGGGGGCACATTGTGCCCCCCTCTGACAAAATATCTCATAACTTCTAAACTACTGAAGATAATCCAACCAAACATGGTGACTTTTCCTAAAATTTTCTTAGCTATCCGATGGTATACAGAAAAATTCCAGCAGGTGGCTAAAATGGACACAGTAGACAATAGACAAACAGGAAGTATATCGAAAAAATGGCATTTTTGAGGAAAATTAGCCGAATTTGGGAATATTTGGGTTTAAGTCAATTCTTTGGTCCTTTTACAACATAAAAGCAACAAACTAATAATTCTAGTTGCTTCTAGGCAAAAAAACATATAATGTTTGAAAATTTGGGAAAAATCTCCATTTTGCATAAATTATAATGTCACGGTCACATTCATGATGTCATCAACTTAATTATGCATAAATTCTGCTTATTGGGTCCAAGGCTAAACATGGACCAAGTTTCATTGATACAGCTTTACTTTAGGAAATCTTAATTAAGGGGCACTTTGTGCCCACTCTTAGACCTGAGGAGCCCCTTTTGACCCGAGGTAGAATTGGGTTAAGTAGCAAATTAAAAGTTTTGACATCAAGAGTGCATTTCTCCAAGGAAAGGCTATATGAAGAATAGTGTATCTTCGGCCACCTGCAGAATTTCGATGTGGTAAGCTGTGGAAGTTAAGGGAGACAATTTATAGTCTATCTGATGCTAGTCGACGGTGGTATGTGCGATTGAAAGAAACTCTCGAGGAATTGAACGTGAAGATCTGCTTGTACGATGAAGCTCTTTTTTACTGGCATCATTATCAAGCGTTGAATGGTGTGTTGTATGTACATGTTGATGACATTTTCTATGTAGGTACTCCACTGTTCATTTCTTCTGTTATCAACAAAGCCAAGGACACATTCAAAATTAGCAAAGAAGCTTATCGTTCATTTAGTTATCTTGGTTTGGAACTGAATCAATATTCTACTAGAATTACTCTGCACCAAAAATCGTATATCCATGGGTTGAATGAAATCAAACTAGACAGCAGTGAAGACAAGTTCAAAGTTTTAGGAGATGAAGAAAAAGTGAATTGAAGTCTTTGGTGGGTCAACTGGCATGGATTGGTAGTCAGACTCAACCTGATATCTGTTTTGATGCTTGTCAACTTTGTGTGGGTTTAAAAGATTTTACTGTCCAGGATGTTCGCAGGGCTAATAGATGCGTAAATATTTTGAATAATGCAGACTGCATGCTAAGCTTCCCTGATCTTGGAGACTGCAACTTAGGGTTTCCGCCCTCCCCTTCAAGGGGGCACCGCCCCCTCCATATGTTGATGGTCTGCGGGAAACCCTGCAACTTATGGGAACTTGGGAGTTTTTCAGTTGCTGCATTCACAAACCTTTCCGGTAGCAACTCACAAGGTGGTTATATCATATTTCTTTGTGGTGGTAGTGGTAAATATGCCCCTGTTAGTTGGCAGTCAAAGAAACTACGGAGAGTTGTTAACAGCACTCTTAGTGTTGAGACCATGGCTGTACTGGACAGTGCTGAAAACTGCTTTTTAATTAAGTCTGCACTACAAAACCTCATTGCTGACAAGTTCAACCCTCACATTAAGTGCTTTGTTGACAGCAAGAGCGTATGTGAGTCTGTTTACAGTTCGAAAACACTTGAAGACAAGCATCTTAAAATTGACATCTGCACGATTCATAATTATGTCAGAGAGAAGGAAATTAATGAGGTTGTGTGGATGGAAACACTCAAACAGTTGGCTGATCTATTTACAAAAGCTGGTGCTTCTACTGCAAAACTGAATGAAGTACTACGAGGAGGTGCGTCTTTCTGCTGAAAGTACCCTGTGTTCCTGTAAAAAGTTGTATATAGTGAGAGAGAAACAGTGTTTCTGTTGTGTCATGAACAAAAGATGTCAACAAAAACGAAATCAAAATTTGGACAGTAAGAGAAAAAAAAGAGAGAGAAGGGAGATAGTATGAAGGAAGTTTCAGAAAGAGTCGGGAAAAGAATCCTTACAAAGCTTGGAGATCTGAACCCACACAACAGAAGCAAGAAGAAGAAAAGGGAGGGAGATTGTCATCCTTGTTGGCAGGTGAACTGATGTGACGTGTTATGTATGCACACTAGAGGATTTGGTCTGGCGTTTTGTGTCGCTGGTTTCTGGTTATCCTCATACATCATGCACAAGACTCACTTTGTTTGGTGAGTGATCTTTGTCACCTACAACCGCCAGTGGCCAAAGTCTATATAGCTAAAACGCTGTTCCCAAAATTTCTGGCTAGCACTCTGATTTGCGTTGTTGTTTTTTTCGGTCTCCTATCTTTTTTTGTCTTTATTGTTGTTTGGACCAATGCATACCATTTTTTCGTTGTTGTTGTTTGTTGTTGGTTGTATAGTAAACATGGTCTCTCACTTATCAAAGGAGTTAGTGACTGTTATATCTGTTCTCTTTAGAAGACATAGTAGATAAGACAGTGTCAAGTGACGTAGGAACAAGCACTGGATCTGGGATCTGGATTGGAAGAAGGGTTAGTAAAGGATCAATTTGATGGGAAGGGTCAAGTACCAATTGGATAGAAGAAAGACTTAGTCAAGAGTACTGAAGAATCTGTTGGAGAAGGATCCTGTAACTGCACGTCTTAATCAATACTGTAATACTGTTATCTGGAACAGTTACATTATCTTGTGGTTGTTGCATCATCTGTACACCAACCAACTGCCAAGCAAGATTCATCTCTCGGAAGGTTAGCCATTTTCTATATACTACTATTTCTATTGTTACAGTGGTAGCTACAAAGACTGTGCAATCTGATAAGATGGCAACAAATGCTACTACATCTATCATCAAAAGACTTGATGCTCCACCAACTTTATCGAAAAGTGAACATTTTGAAGAATGGAAGAGAGATGTTGAGATATGGAAAGCAGTTACAGAACTGGATGTAGCAAAACAAGGGCCTATCCTGTATAGGTCTCTTGAGGGTCAAGCTAAGAAGGCGTGCAGTTGCATTCCTGTAAAGGAACTTTGTGCAGATGATGGGGTTAACCTTGTTATGAATAAGTTGCAGGAACTATTTGCAAAAGATTCAGAACAGATGCCATTTGAAGATTGCAAAAAGTTTGAAACATTTAGAAGGTCTTCTCAGATGTCTATAGTAGAATATGTAACAGAATTTGAACAGCTTCATGATCGTGTTCAGATTCATGGAATGAAATATTCTGATGGAGCTCTAGCATACAAATTACTTATTAGTGCTAACATTTCTGAAGAAAAACAATCTCTGTGTCGAGCAGCAATGGGGAAACTAACATACAATAATATCAAGAGACATTTAAAAGTCATCCACGACTGCACTGGGCAGGTAGCTGAAAATGTTGATGACACACAAGTTACAGTTAAAGCTGAACCAGTTTTTGAAGCTGAATGTGACACCTTCTATGTCCAGCAGAACCGGCCATGGCGTGGAAGCCGTGGATTTGCAAGCTTTAACAGAGGAAGAGTATTGGGTAGAGGAAAAAGTCAGCGAAATATCAGTTTACGACCTGAGACCAAAAGAGTTAATCCTGGACGAAAGTCCCTGAACCCGGCTGATACTTCTGGTCGTGTGACCAGATGCAATTTGTGTGGCAGTATGTTTCATTGTGTTAGAGATTGCCCTGAACGAGAATGGTATGAAGATGAAATCAGCTTGCTCTCTCATGAGATTCAACAAGAATATTTACCTGAGTTCCTAAGAGAGACACTAACTGTGCTGTGCTAGACTGTGGCTGTGTTAGATCAGCTTGTGGAGAAACATGGTTAACAGTTTATAAAGAATCATTGTCGTCGGAAGCATTACTCACAGTCGTGGAGTCTCCTAGTTCTGCTCGATTTCGGTTTGGTGTAGGTGGTCCTGTGTACGAGTCCAACTATAAAGTGTGCTTTCCAGTGGTATTAGGGATGCGTAAAGCTTTTATTGAGGCAGATGTTATCAAATGTGATCTACCTTTACTATTGAGCAAACAGAGCATGAAGAAAGCTGATACACAGATTGATTTTGCAAAGGATGAAGTTGTTATGCTAGGGCAAGTTATACGCTTGCGATTTACGTCAAAAACATTTACCTGATGGGACAGAAGATGCTAAAGTGAAACAAAGCTTCTTAAAAATTGAGGAAATGAATGAGAAGGAGAAAGTCCGTGCTTGTAAGAAACTACTTGTACAGTTTGGTCATCCACGCACGGAGAGATTACATTCTTTATTGAAGCAAGCAAATGTCCAGGACAGGACAGTTTTTGAGCAAATTGAAGAAGCAGAGAAGAATTGTCCTACTTGCTGCAAGTTCAAAAGACCAAAGTTACGGCCTGTAGTTGGTTTTGCTTTGGCGAAGGACTTCAATGATACTGTTGCGATGGATTTAAAAGCCTTGGCAAATTGCATATGCTTCATATGATAGACCATGCCACTAGATTCAGTTCAGCGTGTGTTATCACAAGTAAAAGACAAGAAGTGGTTATTGAACATGTGTTCAAGCATTGGATTGCTTTATTTGGTGCACCACGTCAAATTCTTACTGACAATGGCTGTGAATTCAAGAATGAAGTTTTTAGAGAGCTTGGCGATTTATTAGGCATTGAAATAAAGACGACTGGAGCAGAATCAACGTGGTCTAATGGGATTACTGAACGCCATAATGGAATTATTGGCAACATGGTAGAAAAGATTCAAGGAGATCAAAGGTGTTCATTTGAGCTTGCCGTTGCATGGGCTGTAACTGCCAAGAATGCTTTAGCGAATGTTTATGGGTTTTCACCAAATCAACTTGTATTTGGTAAGAATCCAAACCTACCATCTGTATTGACGTCAAGTGAACCCGCGTTAGAGAATTGCACAACATCTCAAGTCATTGCTCAGCATTGAAATGCGATTTCTGCTGCAAGGAAAGCTTACATTGAGTCAGAGGCTTCAGCTAAACTAAAGCGAGCTCTGGTCCGACAGGTTCGACCTTCTACAAGCTTAATTTTTTAAATTGGTGACAAAGTGTTTTACAAACGTATTCGTGATGACAAATGGAGAGGGCCTGGGGTTGTCATAGGAAAGGAGAAACACCAGGTATTTGTAAAACATGGGGGAGTTTATGTTCGAGACATTGTAGCAAAATAGAGCTCATTAATCAAGGAAAAGATGGGAGCATTGGTGCTGGAAATTCTGCTAAAAAATTTGCGGAAGAAACCTTAGAAGATTCATGCACAGAAAGATCTGTATTAGATACAGCAAGTGTCATGGATACTTCTATTGATAGCAGTAGTCGGATTGAGGCTCTTTTATTAAGACTTAAGACCTGATAAAGCTGAAGAGATAGATAAAGTAAAAGAATGTCCAGTTCAAGTAGAAGATGTTCGTAAGTGTATAAAGAGCATGCCTAAAAAGGGCACTAAGATCAGCTATAAGCCTCTTGGACACAGTGTTTACTGTGAAGCTGCAATGTTAGGAAGAGCTGGAAAGGCTGGTGGTAAACATCAATACAGGATCAATATCGAAGAAGCAGATAAGACATTGAGAAATTTGGACCTTTCTTTGGTTGATGATTGGAGAGAAATAGATGATAATACTGTTCTATTGACAGTTACTTTACATGATGTTGATGTTGGACATGCAAAGATGACTGAATTAAATAATTGGAAGGATCTTATGGTATATTCTGAAGTTGAAGATGACGGACAGAGTTGCATTAGTGCAAGATGGGTTGTTACTGAAAAGTACAAAGATGGAAAACGAGTAGTTAAAGCTAGATTGGTTGCTCATGGCTTTGAAGAAGTCACCTGGGAGAATTACGCAAAGATTCACCAACTTGTGGCAAAGACAGCTTGCGACTCTTTCTGACAATTGTTGCCTCAAGTCACTGGCGAATAAACTCCTTGGATGTGAAAACTGCTTTTCTTCAGGGAGCTGGTATTAATCGTGATGTTTTTATTTTACCTCCTCCAGAAACAAAGTCTGAAATGATATGGAAGCTAAACAAAACTGTGTATGGTCTCTCTGATGCCACAGAACCTGGTATCTTTGAGTGTATGAAGAACGTTTGCGACTTGGGGTGAAAGTGTGTTCTTTGGGTGAGGCTGTTTTTGTGAGGCGACCTTCTGAACACGATGTTGAGGGAAAATTATATGTTGTCATGTTGATGATTTTTGCTCGAGTGGTACACAACGTTTCAAGTCAAACATTATGGATGAGCTGAAGGAGATATTTGAAATAAGTAACGAAGAATCAGATGATTTTAAGTATCTTGGATTGCAATTTTGTCAAAGTGGGAATATATAGCATCTCTGTAAATCAACATGTCAGTATAACAGGTATTGAAACCATAACCATCTACAAGAATGTTCCTGCAGAAACGTTACAAAAGAAGTCTGAAAAGAGATCTCTTCAATGTGCTGCAGGACCGCTCGACTGGGTTGCTTCGCAACTAGACCTGATGTATCCTTCGATGTTTGTGCTGCTAGTGTATCTTTGAAGGATGCATCTGTTTGAGATTTGTTATCTGTGAACAAAAACATAAAGAAGTTACAGTCTGAAGAAGTAGTTCTTCAATTTAATGATATTGGAGACATGAAGAAGGTTCAACTTTTGTGCTTTTGTGATGCACCTTTTCAAAATTTGAAAGGTGAGAATTCTCAAGAAGGATTCGTGATTTTTCTGCGTGCCAGCAGTAGCATAGTATCACCTGTTGCTTGGCAATCAAAGAAGATCAAGAGAGTGGTCAAGAGCACATTGGCAGCTGAGGCATTATCATTAGATGATGCCGCTGATGCTTGTTTTTATTTGAGAGCACTGTTGTGTGAAATATATAATGTCCATGAATGTCCAGAAGCCTTACCCATCATAATCAATACTGACAATAGAAATTTGTTTGAGGTTGTTCATTCAATGGGCACACTGACGGACAAAAGAGTTAACCCTACAGTATAGGCTATGGGCTTTTTGAAAATGTACAGTATATATGATCTCAAGGAAGGACACCAGCTAGAGACATGAAACTTGGTAGGATTATAGACCATTATCTAGGAAACAAAAAAAGGCAGAAAAATTTTGCAGGTGTCATCAACCTTTTTGGTGACGTCATCATACATTAGGTAGGGTGAAATTTCAGAGAATTTTTCATGAAAATTTTGAAATTTTTTATTGAGTCTGAATTTTGTTTAAATCTTACTAGAACCATTTGTACCCATGTTTTGAATGATTTTCTGGAGTTTGGAGCATTTTAAAGATCTCCAACTTCCTAAAAACGGCAATTGTACTTGTTTTTTGTCAATTTGCCTCATTTTTATGTCACAATCGCCTTCCAGAAGTTTGCTATAACTCAAAAAGTATAGCAGGTATCGACTTGCGGTTTGTTTTAAAAGTTTCCCAGGTAAATTTCGGGAAAAGTCAACCAAATTCGTGCAAGTAGCTTCTCCCAAAAGATTTTTACCTCAAAATCTGCTCCCTCCATATACTGTAGGGTTAAGCTGGATGTATGCTGCATTATAAAGAAACTGTCCAGGAAAGAAATCCTGTAGACAGTTGCTAGAGGTGCTTCAAAGAAAAACTAGCTTGCAGCATTAACTCAAATGCTGGGAGTCTGATGTATGTAGCGAGTTGTGTTAATTGCATCAATGTTGTAGTAAAAAAAAAAAAAATCAAATAGAATCACAAAAAGAAGTTATGTGGATTGTACAGTCTTGGAGGTTGTGGTTTACCCCTCTGGCATTATGAAGTCCCAGTATCACATTTGGTGTCCTAGAAAAAAAAATAGAAAAAGATGAAGAGGAAGAAGAAGATAAAGAAAGAAAAATCTACCCGGTGCACTCAATAGAAAAAGATCAGAAGAGATGAAAGAGAAGAGAAGAGAAGAAAGAAGAAAAGAGGCAGATTGTTTTATCTGTTCTCTTTAGAAGACATAGTAGGTAAGACAGTGTCAAGTGACATAGGAACAAGAACTGAATCTGGGATCTGGATTGGAAGAAGAGTTAGTAAAGGATCAATTTAGTTGAAAGGGTCAAGTACCAATTGGATAGAAGAAAGACTTGGTCAAGTGTACTGAAGAATCTGTTGGAGAAGGATCCTGTAACTGCACGTCTTAACCAATGTTGTAATACTGTTCCAGTTACATCACTATCTTGTGGTTGTTGCATCATCTGTACACCAACCAGCTGCCAAGCAAGATTCATCTCTCGGAAGGTTAGCCATTTTCTATATACTACTATTTCTATTGTTACACTGTGGTAGCAGAGGGTGGTTCCATAGCATTTTCTATTCCACTTCTGCCGCTGAAGTTTGGCACAGAACACGTCCATGGGAAGACAAATTATTTGATCCAAAGTTATCAGAAATGCACAGTGAATACTGTAGTGAACAGTGAACAAACCAAACCACTGAAGGATAACTATGATAGCTAATAATCAACCTTTCATAAGGCTCTTCTTGATAGATTCAGAGTATACATTAATATGCTGTATCTAAACAAAAGAGCATACAAACATGTTATCTGATATAACACAGACAAACAGTAAAACAACATATCAGAATCTAGATCATAACAAATACCTACCTAAAAAAACGTTATGGCCCAACAGACAGCGTCAAAACAGTCTAGCACTCTAGAAATCAGAACCAATTAAGCGAAAATACTGACAGAGGAATGACGATAGTAGATATTTTGACTTCTGTTCGCACTAAACAACAATCTACAGGAAGTAGTACAGAGGCCCATTTGTTCTATCTGGTTGTTTGCTAGCTACTTGTATAAACTTCTGAGTCCTTAGACATATACCTACCTAGGCCATGGGCCATGAGCAGAAACAGAAAAAAATATGAAGCACTTACACTTCAAGCAGCTCATTAAAAAAAGCTCCAAACAGCAGCCATAATTACAAGTATTGGAAGTGAACCGCCGTCACAGCTGAATGAAAACACTCAGATGTGCCTCGCTGACTGCGTAGAAATTTCAGACATGTCTGCCAACACTCACAGTAATCAAGGCACGACTGGATTATCCTCGCTTGACCAGTCAGATTAGAGAGTTTTCCAGGATGAACCAATCAAAGTGTCGCATTTCCAGAATAATTTCAGAGCTCACCATCCAAGAAATTTGGATGGCGGTGCATCAGGCAAATGCGTGGCAGTTGTCAGATATTCCTTCCTAGCATGGGATCAGGCCCTCAAGGCCCCCATGTGAGGATGGAAGCATCTGATCTCAGGTTAGTACGTGTTGATATAAGCATTATCTGTTCTCTGTATGTTACTGCTGTAGACTGTATATATATATGTATGACTGGCACCATGGCACATCAATGCATTTTCAGTGAATCATAGAGTATATAGCTGTCTAATCCGTTCAGGAACTGGAGTGAAGTCTTCTACTTTGTCATTTGAAAGAACCCTAGGAGCATGGCTCTGCAGCATGCTTTTAATGTTGTCAAAAGTAAAGCTTATGGAGTAGCGGAAAACTTTGTGCCAGTCTTAAAGGTGAGTGAATTTAGTTTTGTAGTTTTTGTCTGTCTGATGCGTATAGAAAAGAATGGAGTATACAATTTGAAACTGATATGCTTATCAATGGTGATGGTGGTGGTTGTTTCTTGGAGACCAGCTCCAAGCCATTAA
>JAOBRC010103344.1:0-15479 GCA_027575255.1 Scolionema suvaense | reverse complement strand
CTAAGGTCACTTATTACAGTTATGCTGCTCTGTCGTTTTCTTTCGTGCCTGCAATACGCTGTGCGTATTATTAGGTAGTCCTGGAAAAACTCTTCAAATCTCCTGGAATACTCCTGGAAAACACCTGGAATTTGTTTCTTGGATGTTGCTGGCCACCCTGCCTTAGTACTCGTGTTGTAAACGAAATGCTGAAGTGTCATCCTCAGACAGCGGCAAGTACGCTGACGCACATTTTCAATCTCGCCTTCGTACCTTGAAATATGAAATGTTTCACGCATTGCACCATATGCAAAGCTGGGTGTCAGAGAAGCAATACAGGGATTTTTGGACACAAACAAGAAACTATGGGATAAATTGCTTTGGTTTAGACTTGGCATATGCATTGAAGATGCTGTGCTTGTCCTTAACATTGTCACATCTAAATATCAAAATATCATGCGACGGTTTGTTTACCTTCATTGACTTCTCTAAGTTCTCTGACACAATCATTCCTATTCTCAAAACTCCAATCCATTGGGAGTCACTGAGAGAATTGCTGGATCAAGGACATGTGCTGTAATGCCTCGAATAAGCACCCCCTCAAATAAGTGCCCTCCTCGAATAAGTGCCCATCTTAGAAGTGAAATTAGTGAATAAGCGCCCCCGTCAAATAACCACCCACCCTTCAAATAAGCACCCATCCTTCAACCTTGAGAAACGGGCGCTTCTTCGAATTTTTCACAAGGATGTAGTTGAAAAGTAGTCCAGGAAATAATTTTAGTTAAACAATATGACTTGTTTTAGCCTTTAGTTATGTTTTGCTCCTTTCCATCGTGGTAACATGGGAACTCTGTTTGTTTCTTACATAACTTCGATACCTACTAATTAAATATGCACCCCCCTTGAATAAGCGTCCACCCTGAATCCTTTTAAATTAAATAAGCACCCGGGCGCTTATTCGAAGCATTACAGTAAAGTAACATTTATAACTGTACGTCAAGGTTTCCTATTATTATGGTCTCACAAAGCTCTGCTCATCATTTGACTCTATCATTTGGCTCCACAGTTTGGCTCAAATATAGGCTATAGGGATGTCATTTTAGTCCAACTCCTCCTAATTTTCCTTGCTGATAAATACATTACCATTTACAGCTGAGCAACATTTCAATTGTTAAGACCGTCACATAAATTCATAAAAATGAATGTGTTGTCTTGAGTTGCACTCAAAGTGGTCTGCAGTTTCAATTGACTCTATCTATAATGAGCTTTTTTGTCTGGTGTCATGCCTGAGGGGATTGCAGATTCAGCTACCCTTCAGGCTTTACCTGTTAAGGCGCGAAACTGATACAGTACTTTCACACACTCATTTCGGATTACAATAAACTAAAATCAAAGCTTTAGGGGTTCCTAGAAGTGTCTCAGTTTAAAGTTTTGTAAGGTACACTTTTTGAGATTTCGTCAATTTGGCTTCATTTTCAAGAAAAGTCGTCCCTGGGACATTTTGCCACCTGCAATGTGACTTAATAACCCTTCCCGTGCCGAGCCTACAAGCCGGTTTTCACCAGATTTGGCCCTTTGGTCGCGACGCTCCTAGGTGTCGACCCAGGGGTCCCAGTTCAGTTTAATCCCCTCCCCATGCCATCCCGACTATAGTCGGGATCGGCACGGGAAGGGTTAACATCGTCCATTGCTCACAAAACGCGTACACGTTTTGAACCAGTCCCGTAGGAGTGCAATAAAACATAACTGGTGATTTCAGAAGGTATGCTTCAGGTACAACAAGAGATTTAAAGGGGTAAGATCCGATAGGACCGTTAAATGAGGTTATTTATGCAAAGCAACAGCTTTGCCACTAGGACTCTAAATCTACAGTATTCCGGGCATAAGCACTACCAAAGGAAAGATATCTTCATCTTGATGCTCAATTCTTGAATTTCGTTATCCACCCTTAAATTCAGATCCTGGTCAACCCCTTATAATTTTATCATGCAATGCGTGGGATGGCCAGGGGGCATATCTCATTAAGATGGTAGCTGACAGCCCCGAAGGAGATCGCTTTAAAGGGGAACTAAGGTCAAAAATCTAATTTTAATAGATGATAGAGGGCAGTAAAACATGACTTCCAGCTTTTTTTTCATGACAATAGCTTATGTAGTTTTCAAGATATCTTGACCTAAATTGTCGAGTGGCTACCATATTGATTTTTGATGATGTCATACGGGTACGTTGCTAAGCATCACTATTTCCCTAGTTACCCAATTGCTGAATTTATTTTTTCAAATGGATCTGTTGCATATCATCACCATTTGTTGAAAAATGGAAGAGTGACTCCTTCACTGCAATTCAATGTTAAGTATTTTGGTTATGAAGTTTAGATAATTTGAGTTGTACCCACATGGCATCATGCATAATTAGTGGCAAGGTGCTAGCTACTCAACTTTAGAACTCGATATCTCCAGAACTACTGCAGCTGTTGTCATGAAATAGAAACTGTATGTCATATTGGAATGTTCTACCATCTACAAAAAATTCATTTTTGACCTCAGTTCCCCTTTAATGCCTACAGAGCGGATACAGCTGCCTGGCTGGCAGCAAAGTTTTTAATTACGTTTGCGGATTTTCTTTTGTCGCTGTAACATTAATTTTAATGTGCTCTTTGGCCATCCTACAATACATTGCATGATGACGATTTGTGAAAAGGTCTATTTCAAGATGAGCATACGCATAATTTCAGGGCAGTGCCAGACGCATCAGTTCAGACAGTATTTATACCATCAATCAAGAGGTCACACTGCTTGATAGTTATATACCAAGACAGCATTTGGCTAACAAGGATATAATTATAACTATGCAAGCATTGTTGTCCTGCAGGTTAGGCTGATAAAGGCAGGTGGTTACACCCTGTGACATCATTCACAAAACTGCCCAGGCTTCTTGGCTTGCATAATTGATTGTATGAGAAAATACATATCAAGCAACCCCTTGCCACCCGCGGCATCCCCGGCATGAATAGGGTTAAAAGTACTGCAAACTGTATAGCACCTAAGAGTTAACATCCACAAAACTGAGTGCATGGTGTTTGGAGACAATCTGACAGGATACCAGGCGATGGCACATTTGGTTTCAATGACAGAGCAACAAAATGGCGCATTCAACAAAGTCAAGTTACCTAGTAGAGAAAACCAGAGCATCAGCTTCTTTACATGAATAGCGTACTATATTGATTCAGGAGAGGTACAGCCAATAGCACTGGCTCTAACATTATATTAAGCCAAAAATACCCATCCTTATATGCGGATCTTCTATCTGCGGTACAACATGGAATAATAAGGTAGCTATTTTGGTCCCTACTAACGACTGTTACAATAAGGAAGCAGTTTCGAAGCATATCGAGCACGGCACGTGCCTTTTTAAGCAAACATCGCTCTGTTCAGAGACTGAACATATGATCAAATGCCCATGAGCATTTACTGGAAATTACGTTTGGAGGTCTGTTGGCAAAAACTGGTGTGCTTGGTAAGTAACTAAGTCCTATGCAGCTTCCAACTTAAAAGCTCAGTTTTCTCCTAGGGAGTTTGGTATTTCCACTATCGAAACTGAAAAAGTGAAGTTTGTCGAAGCATGTCTCAGTGTAATGAAGTCTGGTTACAGCATCGCAGTCCGTTTTGAGGCTGTAGCATATCCTGTATTGTATCCCTGAAGCTCTAAAATACTGGGTTGGCCTAAAGAATGGTGCCAACAATAAATTGGTGGATACTTGTACAGCCTATAGATCTGAGACCAGCATGAAATGATCCCAAGGAATCCGCTACTTATTGACGTATTTGGTCGCATCTGAGATTATCCCATTTGCCATTCTGAAAAATCACCACAGAACTTCTGACAAGTGTGGTGTTTTGTTGATGTCTGTCTTGGTGTTGTACTATCTCCACTTTGTGTGAATTTATATTCGTGCTGCTTTACATGAATACGCACTTTCATGGAGTACGTGACTCAGTATACAGGCTGTGCTCTCTCTATCTCTGTTTATTTCTTCTGACAATACAACTAGTTCCCATTGTCTTGCATCGGAGATGGGAAGCTCCCAAAATTCCTCACAGGATGTAATGACATAAGCTTACAAGCGATGCAGTTTGAATAAGGAAGAAGCACCTGAATGCTTCATTTTCCTGTGTCCAAATAAAACTCTCACTACATCAATTAAGAAAACCACTGCTTAATTCACTTCGAAACAAATGGATATTTTCAGAGATTTCTCCATGTGTCAAAAATTGTTTATTGATGCGACTCTCAAGGGCAACATAGCCTCATAGTGCGAAACCCCCGCCCCCCCCTTTTCTTAAGGGGGGATGGAGTTTTGGAAAAATGCCCAAAAGAGGGGGATAACAAATTTTTTGTAAAAAGGGGGTGGCCAAAAGGGGGATGCCGTAAAAAGGGGGGAATACAAACATATGTTCATCTGTGAACAATTAAAGTCATTGGTCTAAAACATTTGTTAGTGTTTTCATAAACGTAGTTCTAAAATCACTTAAGGCAGATTAGTCTCTCTTGAAACAGAATGAAACCCCTCTGCATACAGTGGAAAATGCGAAATTTTCATGGAGCTTGAAAACGCCGCGAAAAGGGGGGGGGGAAGCAAAATTTTCAAAAGGGAGGGGATGGCAAAAAGAGGGGATGGTTTGTTAAGGGGGGAGGGGATGGGACCCCTCTGCACACTATGAGCCTATGTTATGACCTATGTGTCGTATCTTAGGAATTTCGTGTTCGGCTTGTGGTTGGCAATTTATTTTGTGGCTATTTTCAGGGTTAATATTTCACCAACGCATCATCAGTTTTTTATATTCACCTCTATTTTTTCTTTTTATCTTTTATTTGATTTGCACAAAGATCTTCGATTGGGTTTGCAAGAGTCCACTAATTCTGCGACTTTTTTTGTTGTTGCTGTTTGTTGCTTGTTTGCCTGTTTTGATTTGAAGGTTTGATCCAGTGACATTTATCTGAAAATATACTGATGATTACGATGATATTATTATTTTGCTGCTGCAGGTGATCTAGAAATGGTGGACCTTCTATTGAAGAATGGTGCTGATGCTTCTGCCAGAATGGGTGTACCAGCTGTTGTTACTCCAATTTCACTTGCAAAAGACATGGGACATCGAGATATAGTTGCACGGCTTGTCAGAAAACTGAAAGAGGATCAAGAAAACAGTTAGCAGCAGCCGTAGCTACTTTGCTTCTGTGTAGCAAGAAGGTTAATGTAATTCCAACGAGGAATTTCATAGCTGGCTAATAGGTGACCTTACGAGTGATGTTTCTCGTGTCATGATAAGTTATTTACGTGATGCTCTCCCACTTTCGTTCTGCTATGTTTCCTGTTAATATAAAAAAAACTACTGAGTCAGTTTTTGTCACTGTGCAAATGAAACTAAAAGTGTGCTGCCCCTGTCTTCGTACTCTTTTGCCGATCATCATATTTGTGCTGGGACGTATGGGCTGAAAGCATCCTGGTGTATTCTACAGGGGAAGAATTCCTGTGAAATTCACCTACTCAAAGAGCAATCAATGGATTTGTAGCATGTTTTTCACCTTAGCTACACTGTGACATGTTTGTTTCTGAACTGATCAATAGCTTCAAGTGGTAGAAATGCTTACATTTTACTGCAAACTCTTAAAGCGACTGAAAAATTTTGGAGAGCTGGCTCAAGCCCTCTCTGTTGGTTTTCTTCCAATCTGATTTTAATGTTTTGTATCGACTGAGAGTTAACCTTTGACGCTGTCTGCTATATTTGGTAGTGCTGTTAGAATTCACGTCAGATCTATTCCGTATGCTGTCAAGTTAACTTTACTTTTCTGGCATATGTAGTATCTCCTAGCTGCAGAAGTTTCGTTGTTACAGATGTGCAATATGTGGATGGGTGGATTTTCACGTGGTTCCCTCTAGATGCGGATTTCATAAGAGTTTGCACAGGATTCGAATTTTTTGTCGAACGATGAATTAAAAAATTATGCATCAAAATTGCTCGATCTTCTGAACGCAAGTATTTTTTGAAGAGATGCACTATATTCAGAATATTGGAAGGCATGAAGTTGCTTTTCAGTGGAGTAACAAAATTTTTATTGAACCATTTCAATTGGAGGCGGTTCATTAAACCTTCAGCAAACGTTTGCCAGAGGAGATCTCTGCACCGAAAATAAGATGTATGTATAATATGCTAGTATTATATCTGTTTATGATAAACCCTTGATCATAGAAATTGCTCTCTCTGAATTAGTAGAGTTTTGAAATATTTTGGATTGATTTTTACATGTAAAAATATCGCATTGGTGATACACCTCACCAACCCGGTTAGACAAAAACTGTTACTACGCTAGTTCCTCTTGCTTCAGTTGTTCAAGTACTACTTTATTGCTTGAAAATTTGGCAGTTTCACAGTCGATTTCAAAAAACCGCGAAATTGAAATGCCGCGAAAATTGTATTTAGGGCCAACCGCGAAATTAAAATGCACCAAGAATCCGGGTTGTAAAGCGTAAAACGTTGTTTGTCTTTGTCTATATTTAGTCAAAAGTGAGTGAGAAATACATCATTGTGGAGCAAGCAAGTTCTTTCTGCTTTCATCTTTTACTTAGACCACGAAATTGAAATGCAGCGAAATTTGTACTTTTTCCTAAACCGCGAAATTAAAAGGCTGCTAAGTTCGCTAAATTCCGCGAAAAGCACTTCTCACCCCCAAAAACGCGAAATTAAAACGACTTTTCATGCAATAAAGTGTTCAAAGTAGAGTCCTATATTTATTTCCCAACTGCAGTGAGGGTAAAAAAGGACAAAAAACCCCAACCTTTTCTGAGCGAACTCGTCCTCTAATCGCCGTCGAGTTGGACTCCACATCGATCATTATGCTAGCTTAGCGCTAACATCTTCTTTGTTTCATCCACGAGCAGGCAAGTAGATGTGGTAGGAATATGAAAATCAAATGTAAATTTGGAGTTTAGCCGAGATTGTTGAGTATCTGGGCTAGTCGTATGTAATTTGTCTGAAAAGTCGACCATCCCAGGAACCCTTGCCGTGCGCATAACGAAGAATTTTTTTTTCTAAGAATGCGACGTACATACGAGTTAGACCCGACTCGTATGTGGTAGCAAGGAAGTTATTTTAAACTTCCTTGGATGTAACGCTAAATAGATCGCACCACTCTGACGCAAAGCAATGCCAACTTTGCCTGGATATTAACTCCCGTAAAAACTAATATGAAAGGTCTTGGTGTCTATCAGATTTTACGCAAATGACGTCTTTATTGACTTGCTGCGTACTGTACATTTTCTTTTGTGGACGTCCCTGAATTTTCTGACTTCTGTCGGATCATTCGCCTTCAAATGGGCACTCATTGAGTGCACCCAATTTCTGCCTAAATAACTAACGTCTTTTGCATAATTAGATCGCGCTACAGAAGCTGGGAGCTGCATAGACTTGTGGTGTATGTATATAAATATGCAATGTTTTTATGACAGCGTTTGAAATATGCGATCCGATTTTTATTTATACGTTCGTGTTCCTTCTGTGAGATGGCACGTTATTATCGTGTTTGAATTTCATGAGCGCTTTGTTCTGGTAGTTACAAGAATAATATATTTTGATAACCTTGAAGTTCTCTTCTTCACGGCTACTTGTACCGGTGAATTTATTTCGGCCATAGTTAACTGAGTTGAGATTTTACCAGATCCTTGTCATACATAGCTTATATTATGTTAGGCGAAATGCAAGTATGTTTCATATGTTGTATTGTCTTCTCATTCGGCTATCGGTTGAAGCTAATGCTTTCAGAAGCGAGTGCTGTCAGGCGGAAATGCTGTGTCTCAAAACCTAGAGTACGAAGTAGGTATTCAAATATTGAAAATTATTGGTTTTTTGATGGCTACATCAAAGCTTACTTTGTAATTTTGTCGTGTATTAAAAAAAGACATGCAGTTGTTCAGTCGCTTATTTACGAGATGCGTTTGATTTGCAGAGGAATTGATAAGCTGTGATGAAAAAAGTGTGCTCTCTGCTTCTTTTATGTCCTGAAAGGTTGTAGCTCCGAAGAGAGGCTTCAAGGAAACGAGAAAAGAAATTGATCTGTTGCAAAAAGGCGAAGTTGATACTTGGCGCAAAGAAAGCTGAGTTGCAGATCCAAATATTTCTACTATACTTCTACTAGTTCATACACATTACTAGATCATTACGCCCTTTTTTACTTGCAACCTCAAAAATAAATAGCTGCCCCGAAAAAAGCTCCAAATGTAAACAACTTATACACAACCGAGGTGGGGCAAATTAATATTCAACAACTAAGCAACTCTATCTGATTGCAAAGATTTTGTAAAAACGTTCAAATAACTCGAAACAAAATGTCCTATATATCTCCATTGTCGGTGTGAGCATCCACTGTAATCTTAACAATTAGCTGCTAATACGTAGCTAAGCTGGGATTGGATCTGCAGTACACTGAGTCATCACTACGAGGCGATAAATTTAAGCAACTGTTAAACAACTTTTGGGGCGGTTTTTGATAATTTATTACAAAACCTTTTGGGGCGAAATGGGTTGTTTATAAGTAAGTGTATGAACTGTTTCTCTATTCGAAATTATATGATCTTCATGAATCCCATTTTTTTCTGGAAGCATAGGGTAAATTTTGCTGATGCTTCGGAGTATGTTTAATGCATTTACGTCGAAATATAGTCCAACGATTTGAAGGCCAACCGCATTCTTTCGAACACCACATTTTCAGAATCATACTGCTATGGTGTTAAGAAGAAGCATGAATAACTTGTCCATCGTCCATTTGCGTGCCCAGATCTAAGTAGATTCTCTAAGCTCAGGAAGTATGCTACACGCAGTTTACGAGGCTCATGAGCATGCTAGACTAATTTTGCGAGGCTCGAGATATGCTAAGCATTATGCTTAATTTTTCAAGGTTCCCAACTTCAGCATGCCTATAAATGTTATGTTATAAGAAAAGAGTGCATGAACAGAGTACAACACATTAGCAAGTGCAAAATTAGATCCCTGTCTGTTTTGCTTGGCCATAATTTATCGCCAGACACCAATGTCACCCCCCTCCCCTTCATTTGGTCTGGTCTGGTCTGCAAATAATACACGTTTGATTTTAGCGAACAGACCAGGCGCTCTCTCGTAGATCCCAATATAGAATAAATAATGTAGGAAGCGTGGAAAAGTTGGTGGCATAAGGTTACGTATCTTTTTCTAGAAGAATTTAAGTTAACGATTTTGCAACTGCCCTGCAGACTATTATATGTTCTGCAAAAGTATTCGAGAATCGGTGATACATGTGACGTGTTCTACGTTGGTATTAGATTCAATCTTCCTTCTCAAAAGCTAAAACAAAAAGAAAAAGCCTAGAATTGCCAAACTTTTATCTCTGACCTTTTTCGAATCCCCTGTTTACCCCAACTTATCTCAAATGTAGCTTTATCCAGAGCCTTCTTCAGGAACAATCGTTTTGATAGAAAAGCTCTGGGACGGAAAGGTCAGCAGAGTTAGAAAACCTGTAAGTTGGACAAAAACAACGCAAATTATAACCAAAAAAAAATTGTGAGGAAGACGAAGAGAATTCTATTTGCTTCCGAAGTTGCCGTTCGAACGTGGCTAAAATTTCAAAACTAGTGGTCGGGTGGAGATGGAGAGTGGAAACACCCTCTCCCCAGATTGGTGCTAACCGTCAATTTTCGCGTGCAGATTCATAGCAAAGACAAATGGAGCGCTAAGAAAGGCTTACTCTCGCGCAATTCAGTGATCAGAAACATGTGTGTGAAACAGATAAGATTCTTCTGCACCATAATGCCTCGAATAAGCACCCCCCTCAAATAAGCGCCCATCCTTCAACCTTGAGAAATAAGCGCTTATTCGAATTTTTGACAAGAATGTACCTTATCGGACAAAACAACGTCGGACAAAAGTGACGAATTTTTTCGAAGGTGACGAAAATTTTGTCCGACGAAAATTTTGTCCATAACAAAATTTCAAATTTGCCTACCTAAAATTTGTTTTCCCGATTATGAAGTAGGTCTTCATCAACTATTCAAAATTTGTTCCTTTCTGAAGACCAAAAGTTTTTACCAACAAAATCATTTCACCCCCAAAACATGGAAGGACTAAATAGTATGAAATCCCCGATGAAAATCTGATAATGACGCAAAACACACAAATACAACCAAATAGAAGTGTTATATAATTTATATGTATTGACATATTTTGCTCAGAAAAATCCATGAAAAAGAAAAATTAAATTGGACTAAATTATTCGTCGGACAAAAGTGACGAAATTTTCCGGAGTTGACGAAAATTTTGTCCGATAAATACTTTTGTCCGACATTGTTTTGTCCGATAAGGTGATTGAAAACTAATTCAGGAAGTAATTTTGAATAAACAATACGACTTGTTTTAGCTTTTAATCCTATTTTGCTCTTCTTCATCGTGATAACATGGGAATTTTTTGTTTCTTAGATAACTTCTGCATCTATTAATTAAATAAGCGCCCCCCTCGACTAAGTCCCCGGGTGCTTATTCGAAGCATCACGGTAGTCAGCAAAGACCATTCTGATGGAGCTAATTTATCTGTATGAAAATTGTGAGACAGTCCTCTGAGCTGGTACGCTTCAGCCCTGGTACGTGATCGAATATCAAATACGCGAGGAACTGTCCGCAACAAAATTAGAGTTTATACCTCGAATCCTGAGGCCCTGCATTTGCAGCATGACGAGGTAAAAAGAAATACCTTAACACGTTGACTGCCGCAGGAAATCGAAAAATCGACGAATTTCAAGAAAAAAAACTCAATTTTTTACGATTTTCGCCGTCCGATGGTTGATAAATTTTGCGGGAATTAAGTTCCGTGGTTGAGCATTTTCGGAGATAATAAAGGAATTTAACTTTCTGATTCCACCCAAAAACCGCGAAATCTGCGAAAATTTCTTCGCTTAACACGTTGCCTGCCAGCAATGAGTATTCTCCTTTGTTGGACCAATTTCTAGCGTAAATCTTTGCAGCCCAATTTCAAGCACTTTTGCGTGGTTTTAGGCAAAGCCGCTAGGCACATTGGAGTGAGCATTAAATTTTGAACTAATTTCATCTAAATAACTCGCAAAAGTATTTTAGCCGGTATCTACCATTGGCTGGACAAAGTTACTTTTATGACTAATTTCTGAGATTTTCGTTCCACATCTCGAAAGAATCCTAGTCAAATCTTTTCAAAAATCACCTTGTCAAATTTAAACCAGACAACGCTTCAGAAAGAAGGTATATCTTTATTTGGTGCAGTTGCATAAATTCAAAGCAGATCTGTTGAGCTCCCAGTATCAGCAAAATTTCTCTAAAATCAATCTGAGACAGTGTCTTTACAATTTCGGCTAGCAAAAAATTCATTTTCCGCTTCGGTCATGCAATCCCTTCGCCCCAAAACAGTTGGTGTGAGGAATTCAGTGAAAATGCAAAGTTCTAGCCAAAATCAATCACTTATAATAGCATTGTTTTAGGGAAGGGTTGGCCAAATCTTGTCCAATGTAAGTGACAATCTGAATTGCGTCAATATTCTTAAGCGGCATATTTCAGTTTTTTTCAAATATACCCACTGACCTTCGCTTCATTGAGCGTCTACGCCTAAGTTTTGCCCTACTTTCTCCGAGGGCAGCCTGACAGGGGGCCTACAAATAAAAAGTCAGGGTCCGAATTTCGGCTTTTTTCGGTAATTTTAAATTAATTTTATTCGCAAGTTTCTAACAATGAAGATTGCATCGAGTAGCAACTAAATTTCTATCATATTGGTTGTAGGACGTATGTACTTCTACATGCTAGTATAAAAAATTCTACTGAAAGTATGGCTCCTGCATCGCCACAATTAATCACGGAACTGCTTGGAGATGGAGGGAACAAGAAAAGGCTGTGAGTCAGGGAAAAGATGGTGATACTCATGAGAGGCTCGTCGTTATTTTCGTCAAGCTTGTAGAATTCCGTAGAGCGGCAGCAAGTAATAAAGAACGCAACGCAGATGTCATCTCAGACAATATCAGTGCTGCATGTAGCCCCCGTTCTAAACTGCGAGAACAAGCTCTTTTACGAGTAAGTATTCTGTGACAGTAAACGAAAAGCTGACCAGTCAGTGGAGTCAAGTTCGTAAAATATCTCGCACAGAGACAAATCCAGCAATAAATCATACGAGAATCAAAGAAGTCCCAAATACTCATTTGTTTTTAAGACTGACGATGATCTATTTCAGTACGCAAAATTCTATCGTACACAAATAAAAACAAAAAGCGAAAATACACAGAAATATACAGCGTTTCCAATGAGGCGGTGCATAATCAGCATAAATTTGGAAAACTGAATCACAGAGTGTGCACGATAGTCTGTCCGGCGCATGCCCATCACTTGATGTGAGCTTTATATTGGCTACTTACTACACATAAACAATCCGCTTGATTTTCAAAAAGTCAACACGTTACCAACTTCACAGTATACAGAATGTCTCGCTACAAGCGCACATACAGAATTACACGAAAGACTAACATATAAGTCATCAAATTGTATTTCTCAAGATGTGATGATGCAAAAATGAACATTTTTTTCCGGGGAACTACTATCCATACTTGTAAAAGAAACACTCAAATGTATCTGTTGAGAAGAACACAAGAAAAAAAGAACGCTAGGATGCTAGAACGCTACCAATTCACGTAGTCAAATAAAGCCATGAAACTCAGTGAACGATGACATTTTGTACAAAAAGGGAGAGAACGATAAGAAATTTGAAGCTAGAAACTAAGTATAACACACACAAATGCACGGAAACGATTTCATTCACTAACCTACAAAAAATATCAATTTGTCTAGCAAACAAAATCCTAAAGTATCACTTACTATACAGATATTACTGCGACCAGCAACAAAACAGATACTTGAAATGAAAGATACGGTGCAGCCGCTTAAAGGACAACTCATTGAGAGTAATTTTGGAGATCAAGCACTAAAAGGACATGAGCAGACCCATGAAAGTAATACAAGGCACATATAGTACGAAATAATTGTTTAATTAGGAGAAGGCAATGACACAGATCAACAGTGCCCAGCAAGAACGCCTTAAAGAAACACGAAGTCAAAACAGAATGGAACCTTACGGAAACCTACGGAAAGGGGCTTTATGTTCTGTCATAACAAAGGACGCAAGGCAAAACTAAAACGATGTGCAGAACAACAGGAAAAGCCTACAAACAATCACGTAGTACAAGCGAGCATATAGGAAATTAGTTATCAATGGAATACGTCTCATATACACTTTACAAAGAACTCGTGCATAAAGATACGTAAAAATACCAGCAAAGACTGCTACTCAACGATGATTCAAATGATTCCCTATACAACAAATTTTAACATATCCCTCACAAACACTAACCAAAACAACGAATAGACGACCGATTTTTACACGACATGCTCAACAGAACAAAAATGACCAACCATCGCAAACACGTAACAACAACGACGTCAAGTTATTACTATTAACTAACAAGTTTAAATCCTGCTTCAGCACAGGAAATATACCTGTTTCTAGACAATAAAAAAACGTAACGATCGAACGGAAAACTCATTGCAGACTTTTTTTAATGCATTTTGACAGCATTGATAAAATTGCAATTGTCACTAGCAGACTATTTTCTTGCTACGAGTTACGAAATAACAAATGATTTCGTTTTAAAATTTTTAAACCTGGGCACGTCGCCCTGCAAATACAAAAAAAATGATCGAACAAACCGACAGAGTGATCCACAAATGTCAGACAATTTTGCGACACGAAGACACGAGAACAGACACTGACACGAACGAAAGAGCACTGACCTCTAACATTTCGGAGGCCAAAATTTGTAGAACTTCATAGACAACGTAGTCTCGGAAAAAGAGTCAATGATTCACCAGGGACGCTGGTTTAAGAAACACAAGGTGAACAGAGACGACAAAAAATAATCCAGACACGGCAACCATATCATTTGATTCCGAGCACGACTTTTTCCAGGCATATAACTGTGTCCTTTGCAGCCAACTGACACGTGATTGAAAAGATAGTTGTTAAGCGAATACAAAATTATCTTGCCTGGGGAACATTGTAGAAAGACAGGGTCATCATGCTGACGATACTTGTGATAGTTCGTTGCGCAGTGCTGAAAAGAAATGAGAAAGAGATAGCACAAAGAAGATCCTACAGGAATATCTACCGTAAATGGTTGATATACCTTACCGGACAAAACAATGTCGGACAAAAGTGACGAATTTTTTTTGAAGGTGACGAAAATTTTGTCCGACGAATAGTTTTGTCCTACGAAAATTTTGTCCGACGAAAAATTTGACCAAAACAAAATTTCACATTTGCCTGCCAAAAGTTTGTTTTTTTCGTTTATAAACCAGATCTTCATCAACTGTTGGACCGAAAGTTTTTGCCAGTGAAATCATTTCACCGCCAAAACATGAAAGATCCATTATTCTTTGCAGAAAAAGTTAAATCAAATCCCCGATGGCTACCTGATTGATGCAAAAACACAAAAATACAACCAAAGAGAACTGATATATGTTTTATGTGTATTGGCTATTTTTCTCGGAAGTATCCATGAAAGAGAAAAATTGAAATTGGACTAAATTATTCGTCGGACAAAAGTGACGAAATTTTCCGAGGATGACGAAAATTTTGTCCGACACTGTTTTGTCCGATAAGGTAGCACCTTCCCATAAATGAGCGATGTTGGCGCATAATTTGACTATTTTTTTCTGACGCATGAAAGTCTCGACGTCTTAAAATTTTGACCACGTTCGGACGGCTGAAGCTTCTATGGTGAAACTTTGCAAGTGTTAACAAAATTCTCTTGCATATCATTTGACATATTTTTTTTGTGACAGCTTCACCAGGGGTGTCACGCGACCGATTCTTGACAAAGAGCAACGTCAATTTTGACCCAGTTTCAGGTTTTCTGGCTCCGCCGCCGGGATGGCTGATCTATTTTTAGCGTTTTGTGCTCAGAACTATTGTTTTCAGTTGAGGGCTTTCAGAAAAAGATGTTTGGGGAAAAGTGCTCCCGACTGGGAGTCCAAAAAATTCGGTCAAAGTCCAAATTTTGGCTATTTTCATGACTGTTTGGCTATAGTTTTTGAGAATGAAGATTGCATGCAAACCAATTTTATGTCATTCGGTAGCGGAATGCATGCACTTCTACACGTTAGCATAGAAAAAGTCAATTGCATCACTGATTCTCTGATATTTTACAGTCAGTCGTATCACTGATTCTCTGATATTTTACAGTCAGATGTAGCACTGATTCTCTGATCTCTCATGTTCCGGGCACATTAACTGGCAAACTGCCCAAACAATCGCTACAGAAGAAAAATATTTTCCTAGGAAGGTTCGAGAGGCTCTAGAAATACAGAGAAACGAATGTGGACCGGGCAAAGGCATAAATCTCGACCATGGGC
>JAOBRC010102233.1:0-15480 GCA_027575255.1 Scolionema suvaense | reverse complement strand
TTGCTTTAACCAACTTAGATGATTCAGAGACGATTTACATAAGCACCGCTTAAGCACCAGTTGAGGCTGGAATTGCCTAAAATTTAAGCACCACCGAGGCTCATTTTCGATTTACTGGTGCTTATAAAAAAAAGTGTGTAGCTGTGGAGATATCGAGTTCAAAAGTTGAGCAGCTACCATCTTGTCACTAATTGTGCATGATGTCATGTAGGTACAACTCAAATTATCAAAACTTCATCACCAAAATACACAAGATTTAATTTTAGTAAATTATAGGTCTTTTTGAAAAAGTGAGCTTAACCTTTGGGTAAACAAGGAAATTGCAATGCTTAGCAACGTACCCGTATGACATCGTCAAAAATCAAGATGGTTCCTGCTGGACTTTAGAACGCGATATCTCGAAAACTGCTTAAGCACATAAGCATTCATCATGAAATAAAAACCTTAAGTCATGTTTTACTGCACTCTATCACCTATTAAAATTATATTAAAGATACTGGAAGAGTTTCGCAACGGTTGTCTCTAATTGCTCAAAATGGCCAAATCACACTGGTTTAAACAGTTTTCAGTGACGCGTGTGAAAGTCTAGAGACTATGTCGTCTATCCGGTAAAACAAATGTAAACTTTAGATTTCCTTTGTTCTTCGTATCACGTGACTTAATTTGATAACCAATTTCCTTATTTTGACTTTATTGCCCCGATCCTTGATTCCCAGCAAATGATGTTTATTTCATCAGATTCAGTATAAATGGGACTACAAAACAGTGTCTCAAATTCTTCATATCTAGTTTCGTTCTCGAAATATGATACATTATGACCACAACTTTTCATTTGCATTGACGAAGCCGCATGCAAATTAACTTTAGTGGCGTGTAGCATCCGAACCAGAAACAAACTTAAAATTTTGAGACAAGGTTTTGAAGATCGATTCCTTCTCTTTCCATTGAAGGCAATTTTGATTTTTTACGTTCATCTCCAGAGGAGTCATAGCTCATAATAGGCAGGCATATTTGCTTGTCCCATTATACATCCATGCTTGTCCACGACATTGTTTGCAAGCACAGGCATCCTCCCACTCCCGGTCTCCTGCCGAAGTAAGGAATCTCCCAGTTTTAGACGAAATCACTTCTATCTTCAATGTCTCGTTTGCAGCTCATTTAGTAATCACTCAAAGGCTTTTCTTTCTCCATCGTACCCAGGAGTTTTGCATTACCTGAACTGCGTCTATACATCATTGGAATTGCATTGTATAACTAGTTTGAAGGAGATATTGAAAACACTTCTACCTGTATTACTATACCAATAGTAAATTTGAATACACTGCTGTATAGAAATCTGTAAAACAGAATTGAACTTTTTTATAGTTTTGCTGTTTCTTATTTCGAAAGCGGCTATGTCTTTCCAGTGCACCTAAAATGAAGCTATGACAATACGTATTTCTTTGTAGATTTTTAGTCTCGAAATAGGCTTCTCAATTTTAACGTTAATTTTTTGGACAAACTATTTGTTAATTTGTTCAAGGAAGATATTTTAACTTCGTTGATTTGTTTGAAAAAAAGCTTGGGAATCACACTTTTTGGCATTTGGGAGGATTTTATTTTAAAGATTTCCCCCCTCGGACCCAACCAAAGCAAATCTCCCGGTTTTAGATAGCGTAGGGTTGGAATGTGTGCAAATTACTTTCTAGTTTACCTACAACCCTGGTCAAAATATTTTGGCGCGCATGCGC
This sequence comes from Scolionema suvaense, assembly GCA_027575255.1. Taxonomy (NCBI): domain Eukaryota; kingdom Metazoa; phylum Cnidaria; class Hydrozoa; order Limnomedusae; family Olindiidae; genus Scolionema; species Scolionema suvaense. The sequence continues at coordinate 13,750 of JAOBRC010102233.1, read as the reverse complement.
AGTTTTGCCATGTTCCGTACCGCGAGTAAATGAAAATAGGTCGTCAAGTACCGAGCCGCAAATCAGGGCTGGAGGGTGGGTTTTGCTTGAGAGACTTACTATTTCTGATTTTTGAAAAATCAATGCATTTCTAGGGTATGTGGAGGGTGTGGTAGGGCTCATTTTAGGTCGTGGTTTGGGTTTTTTAATTTTTTCAGGTAATTTAGAGAACAAAGGGCGTGGATTTCGGTCTACTAGCGTAAGTTGCTAGAAATTGCACTTAGACTGTAGAAAGAGCGGCAAAAAATTTATAGAAGCGCTTGCAATGCAAAGTGCTTTTACAAGCAAAAGTGGTAAAAAAAAGTGCATTTTTTATTTTTTCTGAAAAACGCCTTTTGTGCCAAATATTTTTTCCATGATTGTAGGTAGGCCAAGGAAGTTAAAATAACTTCCTTGTGTCGGCATAAACCCTATATATACTATAATAGCTAGATACCTACAATCTTGGACAAAACATATTGCCACATCTGTCAAAAAGCAGTCACCTACCTACACCGCCCCCCCTCCCAGGACAATGATGGATGAATTGTGAAAAAAAATCCCAGGATCAAGCTCCAAACAGTTCCTAAATCAAATACATCAATGTCAGAGGGGGAAGGGGTTGAAGTGAGAATTATGATGTGAATCGTATCCAGGATTGCCAGAATAGCATGAGTAGCCTAATATTACATATATTGGGTATAATGGCTCGTGCTGGCTGGGTTATCAGATGCAACAGGAGCCAATGCTCCCCTCAGACTTTCCCGTAAATATTAGCCGATGTCATTGCCCAAGGGGCAAGCATGCGAGTGTTTGTGGCCTAGCACACTTGTGAGAGTGAGCGGAAAGCTAGCAGAGTTTAGGCTTGTGAGCCGTGTCTTGACGTCTTTATACAAAGGTGGTGTAGGACCGGAAGGTAGAATAAAGATGGACGAAGATGTCCTGCATCACTAATAGGAAAGAATATAAATTTCTGGCTATTTGTGAAAATGCTTCAAAAACGTTGTTAGGACCTTGATCTACAAGACAGAAAGAATTCTGTCAATATGCAAGAGAGCTTCAGATTGTTACAGAAAATGCTCCCCTTAGATTTTTTTCTGGATCCGCCCATGGGTCGTATATAACTGGGACAGAGTCGCGCGTCATTTTTTCCTAACATTGCAATAATGTTGTTCGTACAACATGGGTTGAAATTGAAATGGCGTCGGCAACGATGTAACAGCATCCACCTGATGTCATATTGCTAACATTACTTCAATGTCGCAAACATGAGATTGGTCATCGTAACAAAGCTAAAGTTAATATGATGTTGATCAAATGTCATCAGGACATTGGGCCTATGTCAATTTATGTACAGGAATGTTCATGATAAAATGCAGGTTTCAAACAGCCACCGCACTCAAAACTTTCAGGGGTAGGGGTAAAATAAGGTGCCATGGAGGAAAAGGTGTTCCCGTCTATTTTGATATTTTATGATCATGATCCTTTCAAGTTAATGTTTTCGGCTGTTTCCTAAAAGGAACAAGAGGGACCGGCATCTATCACTTGGATTTTGAAGACTTATTTTTGGTAATGAAGCTTTCAGAAGGGATGAATATATGGTTTCCTTGCTACTCATTTTGGGTAAGATGTGGATTGTACCTCATATCCAAATTAATGAGGAAAATTGATAAATAAGACTAGGCACGAGTAAATGGAACTATGATTGATCTTGAACATGTTTCCCCAACTCACTTTCTCTCCTCATTAGCCACATTATATGCGAGTTACAACACTTGTGGTCATCCCCACTGGAGGTTCCAAGCTACGCGCTACCACCTATGAATAATCAAGCAAGATCTCTCCACGAGTTCAAAGCGCGCCATGGACGGGGGTAGTGATGTTTTTCTCATTCTTGGTGGAAAACAATACTGCATGGACGTGAAGTGCTAATATGAATTATTTAACAAGCACGGATTACGCATCCTCCAGGAATGAATCTGAATGAAACTCAAATGCACACTTCACTTTTCTGTCTAATCAGGAGCTTATTGAGGCTCTTGGTGTAATCAAATACATTTATGGAATTACTTGTCAATAAAACTGGTGTTGGTTGATGCAATTACCATCTATTTTCATGCATATCATAGTTAATACAACTAGTTTTAGCAGTTTAGCCCCAAATAATGATAAATTTGCATTTTCCAGTCCAAAAATAGCAAAAAACATAATTTTTGGTTATTTTGCATAAATCACACAACCTATTGTATTTTATGACGTAAAAAAGAATAAGTGAAGTCTCTGACTTCTAATTTATTCAGAAGTGCTCCATAATAATTGATTAACATATGTGCTAATTTTAATTATCATTGATTAAGTATTTTAGGATTCAGGTTAGGGGGGCCTCTCAGAAGACCCCCTCCCCCCATGAAATTCAATGGGACAAAGGCCCATGTAAAATAGGGTCAACACGATCCACAATACTCCCCTGGGATTTGCCAAGCAATTACCACGATAAATACCAATACTGCTACATGGCTAATTCAGCTATGTTTCATATCTCGAGCACACCTTCTTTATCTTTTCAAAGTATGAGAATTTTAGTATCAACCTCTACCTTGCTTTTGTTTGTTGCAGACACATTTTAGCAGTGAAATATAATGAGCTCAATTAGGTCGATTCTATGCAGTTATTGTGCTTGCATTTGGGAACAAAGTTAGCAAGTGTAACAAGAGAAAACGCTCTGCACAACGTCCTCCCACACGTGGTTTTGCTCGACCTTTGTTAGCTGATCTCAATATTTTATCGCCGTGTATTCTAAATTGATCTCTCTCACCTTCCATCACAGACAACAACGACAAATCAGTTTCTGCCTTTCTTTTACTTTCCAGATTCAAACTCCTTTTACATCCTATAAACGTGGCCGCTTTAGAGCCTCTGCCCCGGTATGGTGTGACCAAAAGCTAGAGGTTGTGTAGTACGTAACGATTATCTATTTGACCTGCCCCAGGGCATTGTCACTAAGAGCAGTTCTGTTTTTATCTCCGCAGTGTCTTTTGTTTTGGCTGAGTATTCTGCAAGTGGAAAAACTAGGCTGGTCACCCCAGAACGTTAGCAGTTTTTTGAGTGATTAGATTTTTTGTTTGTCTCACATCCCTGATTGTGGTAAAGCCGAAGCAAGCAGAAGAGCCAGGTGGTCACTACAAAAGGCTAAAGCAACGATAATATCAGTATCACGTCACTGGGTCAACTCAAATTAGCAGCTCAGAAACGAATGATTTCGTCACGCAGGCCATCATCACAAATATACTAATTTATGTTTCAAATACTCCCTTTTCAACATTATTCTCTTATTTCTCAGGTTCATTCACTCACTGCATGCAAGCAAAGCAACTTCTCAAAGTGGGGGCAGGTCATGCGTCGCCATCAATATTCTCTTGTCTATATCTAGAGCTAGTATCTAATGTATAGTACTACTCCATTTCTCCATAAAAATGAGTAACAAGAATGTCAGAGATGGAGACAGGAAATGTTGACTGTTTCGAGACAAGTTTTGCTTTGTGTACTGCCCTGCAGAATGGCTGGATCATCATTACTTCCTGGGTTCCACCTTAACTGAAGACCTGCACTCCAAGCCATGCGCCCCGAATTATTCGAGGAACTCGAGGTCATTGTTGATGTTTGATGTTGTGACCCAGATATCACCGCAGCAGATGACGGAGTAGCAGATACATTGTCGACAGCATACGCGACGTTAGGCACACAGGATGGAAAGGGCGGGAATGAGCAATGACCAGAGTCACTTTCAGATCGCCTTTCCAATGAAGGTTGCAGGTGGGTGGGTCGAGAGTTCAGGATCTTCAGACGGTTCTTATCTCACTTATACGTATTGACGCCATCGGTTATGGTCACTTCGTTCCCATGTACCTTAGTAACAGTAAATGGGCTGGGGTTGTACGGCGAGTCTGTTGTTATCTTCCATTGCTTCTGAAGTACCTGGCTGCCAACGTTGACATGTTTCGCTGAAGCTCGTCGTCGTTTGTCAAAGTATACTTTCTGTCGTAGCTTGCTATCATCATGGCGGATTCGCACTGATCTTCGTTCCTTTGGTTCATAGGTGATGGGTGGGTGAGAGAGCTTGGTGCGGATTCGTCAATTGAAGAGCATCTCTGCAGGAGAAAGTCCAGTAATAAGATGAGGAGTGGCTCGGTACTGAAGTAAAAATTGATGCAATTCAACGGAAGGATGATGCTCCTCAACAGTGGCTGTATGCAGCATCTTGCAGAGGGACTTCACGAAGTTTTCAGCAAAGCCATTACTCTGCGGGTCGCGAGGTCTCACTGGTGTAAGACAAATACCCATCCTTTTGGCGTACGCCTTCATTTCGTAGCTGAAATAGGGAGACCCATTCTCGGTAGTCAGAGTTTCTGGAATGCCATGTGTTGAGGAAACCCTGTCTAAAACTGGTTGGAGTTTTTCGAACTTTGTAGAGGGAAGGATATCTACCTCTGGAAACTTCGAATACTGATCAAGTATGACATGTAGATAAAACTTGCCACCAACAGGACCTTTGAAGTCTGCGTGCAAGTGTTGCCCTGGTCGGTCAGGAAGAAGGTTCGCTTCGGGTGGAACTGGCCGGGGATCGCTGGTAGCTGCAGTGCATCCTTTTTAGGTGTGTACGTACTCCTTGATCATCTCGCTCATATTAAGAAACCAACAGGTTTCCCAGATCAGGGATACTTTCTTCTCGCTGCCAAAGTGGCCTTCATGTGCTAGACCAACAATGTCAGCTTGAAGGCTACTGGGAATCACAATTTTCTCTCCTCGTATGGGCAGTCCATTGACAGATGATTATTCAGGAAATACTCCGTGAAACATTGAGAGTTCCTTACGACACTTATACTTCTTCGATAGATTGTCTTTAAGCGGCATGAGTAAGGGGTCCCCTTTTGTTGCTTTGAGTGTGGTACCAGACTCTCAACTAATCTGTTGACGTTGATGTCGTTCTCGCTCTCGATGCACCATTCTTCTCTCTCCTTTAATGAGAACTGGCGGGGTGTAGGTGGGTGTCTTGATCCATGGTCACAAGGAGTGTCTCGTCCTGGCTGGTATTCTGCACTGTATTGGAAATCAAGCAGCTTGATGCGGTGCCTGTCAACACGTATGGGACGCTGTGGAAGTAGGGGAATAAGTAGCTACCAGCGGTTCGTGATACGTGATTATCTACGTGGTTCCCTAGGGTGTACATACGATTCATGAACATCACGGTAAGGGTTCAATTGTTTTCTCGTTCTATCTGAGAGTATCTGGCCTCTGCAGGAGTACATGAGCGTGACGTGTGGTTGACCGGCCTCCAGTGTACTTTGCCATCACTTACGTGGTCTTGAGCAAGAGTTGCTTGAGTACTTGCAAAACTGGAGTCAACGTACAATCTTATTTTAAGAGTGGTGTCAAACGGAACCAGCACGCGATCACTGCACAATCTTTGTTTTAACTCTCGAAAATCGAGGTTTTCTTGATGGCCCCATGTAAAACGAACACGTTTTTTTATCACGTGATTTAGAGTTTGTGTCAGTTCAGGATATGAGTGTTCTCCTGACGGTCCCAATAGAAATTTAGCGTTGAACTGCACCGTTTGTAGGAAACTCTTCACTGCAGCAGAAGACTTCGGGGCAGGCCATTGCTGGATAATCATGCACTTGTCTGGATCAGGTGACGTACCAAACTTAGAATACGTGTTTTCAAACCACGTCATCTCAGTCTTTCCAAGTTCTCACTTCTCCAGCCGCAAGGTCAGCCCTTTGGCTTGTAGTACTGCCAGCACTCCTTGAAGGCATCTGTCATGTTCCACGCCAACATCACGTACCACGATGTCATCCTTGATGCGGATGGCATTTGAGCAAGATTGAACAGTTTCACGTATTCTCCGTTGGATTTTGCTAATGGCCGGACTCGTACCCGTCGCCATGCGTTTGTATCTGAAAACGCCCCACGAAATGTGCGAAATGCAAACAGTTTCCGCGCTGATCTCAAACTTGATGATAACAGTTGGTCATATCGCCCGTGGAAAATCTGTCAGAGCCTTTCAGTTTGTGACGCAGTTCTTTACGTGTGGTATGGGCTCATGGGTGGGGTGGATGAAGTTGTTGACGCATAGACAGTCCAGGGTGACGTAATCAAAAGGTTGCTGACAAATCTATCTTCTTCTGTTTCATGCAGGGGACCTTCGATGATATCCTCCGCAAGCATCCTCTGTATTTCTGCTTCTAGTCTGTCTACATAATGCATCCACGTGGCTGTAGAACAGGTATGATGTTAGGGTCCAGGCAGATCTTGACGGGGGAACCTTGGCATTTTCCTGTCGAATTGGAATAAACATCAATAAATTGCTGGTTAATTCTACTACATTTTGAGCATGTCTTGCCATTGGTTGGGCACCTCTTGCTGCCCGTGCACATCGTTAATAACCATGTCTTGGTTAGGCTTTCGCTTTCAATCTGGACTCTTAAACCTGAATCTGAAGTCTTTTAACATCTTCCTGGAGTCTGTGATCTTCCTCTTCTTTCACAGAGAGGGAGTAGTAAACTTCTGCTAGCTGTGCTGCACCCTTTTCTGACTATTCTTTGGCAACCCCTTGAGGCATTCGTCGCTCATAAGTTTTCGTTTAATGTTCCCTCACACTATTTCCTGTTAGAGGTTTGTAGGATCATCGTATCCACAGCAACCTTCTTCCAATCATAGTTCGAGTAGTCAACCAACTTCACTGCGTTGCTGACTTCCATCGACTAACTTTTGAAACTTTTCGTGCGTGGAGGGTGCTGGGTCAGCAGAAGGTTTTTTTTGAACAACGCTGTTTGTCTTCACTTAAGCGCAATTTCGACTTTGTTCACATCTGTCTCTACCACTTTACCAACATGGTTGAAGAGATTCAGCATGTCATCGCCACCACGAAATAGAATCGTTGCCTTCTTTTCCTTATCATTGGGTGAGTAGGGTGAGCAATAAGCTTTAAGGACTACTATCTCGAACAGAAGCTTTATACGCTTTACATAGTTACAGAATCGACTGAGAGTACCACCTGGGTCAGCATTGCCGAAGACAAAGTTTTCAATGTCTAGAGCAAAAGACATCACAAACAGTTTAAATAGACAATACAGAACAGTTCATTCTATAATTGGTCTACCTTTTAGTGAGTTTGTGCAATCCATACGTCTATGTTCCACCACACAGACGCTGTGTATCTTCCCAGTGTATCTTCCTAGGAAGGATGCGATATTCGACAGGCAAGTCTTATGATTCGGTGGCCTGGGTGATAGTTACACAAATCGTTGCCAAAGAAAGACAGAGGTTGTGTAGTACGTAACGCTCATCTATTCTATAGCTAGAGCTAGTATCTAATGTGACATAAGAAAAGTATACTTATGCAGAATAAGTAATGGTACCAATGATCTTGAGTAAACCAATACCAATCAATTTGATACATATATGCCAAACCAACTAAGGAAAATCGTGAAAAGTGGGTGCGGTTCGGAAAACGGTTTTGTAATTGGGCGGCATATGTGGCGCCTGTAGGGTGGGCTGGAGCATGACGCAGTGCCTTCTCTAAAGGTAAAAGCGTGAGACGAAGGCGATTTTAGTCTTTTAAATTGATTATATTTTATCAATGATTGCAACTTTTAAACTACGCCAACGTTAAATGAAGAGATATTCATGCGATTGACTGCAAAAGACGGGATGCCAGACTCGAGGTGAAGTACCTCTACTCGTGTGGCCTGAACCTGGTAATGAGGCGAAGAGCTTCGTTGAGTGCTCTTTCAAGCTTATCAATTGAAAAAGCAGAAAACCTAGGTTTTGCCTGGCAGGCCCAGCGTATGTGAGCATAGAGTTCATGTAGGCATCAGTAATTTTACCAGAATCGGGATTGCACCAGCCCCATTCCGTATGGGAGACGAATTGTAAGACATCAATTCGTCAGAGAATCTTAGCGGTTCAGTGATCTAAATGAGCATTGAATGTTAGGGCCTTATCCAAAGTAACCCCGAGGAGACGCGGAAGGGCAGTTTGGGCAATGAGAGCGCCATGTGGAGAAAGTAGCGACTCGCTCTTTGCCGTGTACAGGGGAGGGCTTCCAGGCAACAAAGGTATCAATACCCTCCTGGACACTCTGCGTAGCCGTTTGGCGATCACGATAGGTACCCAGCAGGGATACATGCAAACATCGGCAGTAGTGAGTGCAGGCGATACTAGAGAACTCAAGGAGTTGATGTAAATCAGGAGGAGAACAGGAGCTGATAGTACGACTGTGACTTAAAATGAAAGAGAGACGGACTCAGGCCTGACGATCGGTTACGAAGGCTTTGAGCCAGCGAATGATCTGGAGTGGGCCCGACTTCTCTGTCGAAGACGTTTCGCTCTCCAAACAGTATCGTATGCCTTACTGACGTCAAGGAGTGCCTATACGGAGCCCTGGAGTGGTCGTGATTGGAAACTGTCCTCTACGGCCTGGAAAATTTTCTGGTTCTCACGGGATCGACCTTGCCTGGAGCTAACTTTGCAAAAAAAAAAGAGCCAGGACAGTGATTCTGCGAGAAAGTAGAGGCGATCTGCCAACATCCGCTTGAAAGCCTTAACACACAGGACGCGAGGTTTATTGGCTGGTGGGACACAAGGTCACTGGCACGTTTACCTTCTTTGAGAAGAGGAATAATAATTCGGTTGAACGGCTGTATTTTGAACCCATGCAGTTTCTTAATTACATTGCTGTATCTATACTGTATCTATACTGTACTTTTCGGTTGGGACGAAATTACATTCATGGATCCCATAAATGAAAGATAAGGATACTTCACCAAATTATTTAATTCACAGGCAAATTTTTTTGGATGAATGTGCAAACAAAAGGAAGGAAAAGGAAACTGAAATTCGCTGTCAACCAGATGTTTTGAACGAATCTGTTGCTTTGAAGCGCTGCTGTATCTTGAGACAGACGGAGCCCGCGATAGATGTCTTTGTCAAAGTTCACAATAAGAAAAAAAGCATACCTCGAAAAAGCAGGCACGTGGCAAAGCAGGAGTGCTAGGTATTGTTAATCACAGACAGCCGCCTGCAAGCTGTATGTGGACTATCAATCGTATTAATATATTGCTATGGTAATTCTCCTGTCTCAAAAACGTTCTAATCCTAACATTTAAAACCACTAAAATGTTTTCAGTTTGTATGGGCCCTTTTGCATTTTGTTATGATTATTGTTTCTGCGAAAAATAAATTCCGTTCCTTTCTGTTCTGCTCTGTTCTGTTCTGTTCTGTTCTGTTCTGTTCTGCTCTGTTCTGTTCTGTTCTGTTCTGTTCTGTTCTGTTCTTCTCTGCTCTGTTCTGTTCTGTTCTGTTCTGTTCTGTTCTGCTCTGTTCTGTTCTGTTCTGTTCTGCTCTGCTCTGCTCTGTTCTGTTCTGTTCTGTTCTGTTCTGTTCTGTTCTGCTCTGTTCTGTTCTGTTCTGTTCTGTTCAATCTATTGGTTGAAAATGTGCTGCGAATTTTGCCTTTCTTTCGCTTGTACTTGCGCCTTCTTTCTAAAAACACAGATTGTATCAGATGTTTAAGAAACACGGTGCATTCCCAACCACACTTACAAGCTTTTTCTAACTTGAATTACGTATAGCTACCAGTCTCACCATAACTCGAAACTCATAAAACTTCAATAGCAATCTTGTGAAGAGCTTCAATGGGGATCTTGTGAACACATCGGCAGGAAAGAAACAGGCAATAAGCCTTTTATGTTATCATGGCATTGTGACAGAAACGTTCAGAGAACATGTCTTGCTCTTGAAATTTAAATTGTTTTATGGTACTGTTGATCCACTTTTGAGTGTCACGTAAAAGAGATCACTAAGAAACGCTTACTATGGCTTAGCTCAACTTCTAACAAATTTTGAACTTACTTGATGATTGCAAACACAGGCAGATTTTTGAACAGTAGCTGCTTGCTACTTACCGACTGTTTGCAAACAGCTTCTCGAGATGAAAGGAAAAACAGGAGGTTAGTAAGAAATATGTACAGACATTTGACAAAATTGGATTAGTAACTAGTAATTTCGTTCTTTCTTGGTGACAGTTTAATGTTTGTATGTGATTGAGGCGTGAGCTGATTCATGATACTGAGTTACGCTGAAAAATTTCAAAAAAATTGTATCTAGCCACGTCCACTCTAGGTTAGTGGCAAGCCTCTAGTTGCGCTACTGGCACCCAAAGCGTTTTTAGAAATTTTACCTGTTCTGACTCTCGTTCACTTGTCAGTTGCTTGTTGGTCAAAAAAGTATCCCTTAAGGATACTGGAAACCCTCAGAATCCATAACAGTTGATAATGTTTAGTCACGTGTTACATGTACTTTAAAGACTTTTTAAAGTTTACGTTTATGACATCTGCTAATATGGTCAGGTGGCAAGGTTTTGAAAAAAAGCGCTCTAACAAATCACCTGTTTGCCACCTGCTGCGAAGCTGTAAACAGGAGTGATAAAAAAACAAAATTTTCGGTGTATAAGAAGCTCTAAGTACCCCCGAGTTTAATTTTAGTGTACGAATTATACATCAATCGAAAGATCTCAACAGACTCTACGAAACGATGTCGGCATTTTTGTTGTTTTTGATTTGATCGAAAGTTATGAACGATTTAAGTTGAAATCTAGTGATTTTATAATGAAATTTCCAAAATCTTTCCCGTTTCGAGCCATAACTTCTAATCGGAAAAAAATCTCGAAAAATGTCGACACAGTTTTGGAGGTACGTACGTTTCACTTAGAGTTGGTTTCCTGAAAAAATATGAGCACAGGGGGACTTAGAGCTCTGCAAAGGGCTATAAACAAGATTTCAAATATTCCTTTTGCTTACAGGCAGCAGGTGGCAATTTATCCCAAAAACTGCAGGATATGATGCAAGTGCCCTCAATTAATGCATTGAACATCATATGTCTTCTTGAAAGCTTTGCTGAATGTAATTTACATGCTCTTGAATGCAGCACCATCCGAGCCTTTGCAGTATCCTTAAACACAAAACGTCAAAAATATTTTTCTAGGATTGCAGCATGTGATTTCTTCGCACGAGAAACCTTGCTCCAGTCTAAATCGAGCTAAATTGTTCCAAAATCAGGCTCAGATGTGAGGAATCGCATTAACCCTATTCTTTACGGTGCAAACAACTGGAGAGATATTTTAATCATTCGGTGTTTGCATTCTGTACACAATGTCTGCAATTGAGATGTGGCCTGGGCGGAGTAGAGTTGAGCAGAACTCATAGTGCTTGGATCCTGGAAGAACAAGCTTATTGTCACTGTACTATAAACCTATTCCAGGCACTTCACCCACGCGATATGGTCCCAATTAATCCTAACTGTACTCCCATATTAAAGGCCTGGATGTAATCTTCATACTATATGCTAACTTGCTTAATTCCTTTATATGTGTACCAGTAAAGCTGCAAAGAACTTTTTTAGGTACGCGATCAGGATTTATGACATTGGAATTTACGTTCTGTATTCTTTCCAAAATATCAAGCATAGCATGATTTAAAGGAGACTTAGTATGTATACTAACGTGTGTACGGTGGTACAGTGGTTGATGCCCTTGCTAAAGAAAACCCCACGCTCTTTATTGGCAGGCCTTATTACAAAGCAAATCTTCTTACTAAGAGCACGATGAAATAGGGATCAAGATTCGTTATCTCTGAAGTCAATGTTAGTTCAGGCTAAACCGGGACGCACATGTATGGCACGAGGGTACGTATCGTTCACAAACATTTTAGTCAACATTATAGAATTTTTGGTAAATGTCCTTGGCATTCCAAAGTTTCTTTTCTTGACAGAGACACTGTGAGTACCTAGAACCAGGTGAAGGAGTATACGTCTTATGAAGTCTCCCTCTTCTGTCCATTTTAAAACTACGTTGAGATGTGATCCATCACTTAAATGGAGAGAAGGGGAGACCATCCACTTGGGCTACGCTAAGCAGGATTCCTAAAGAGTACGCTGATAGCACTTGACAAACTTCTCTGAACATGCATTTTTTACAACTACTATCGCAAATCATTTCTCTCAAATACTGTTTCCTAAGCATTTTGTACTCATCACCTTCCTATTGTTTAATCTTTTCGTTTCGAAAGTTAGTGTTATAAAGGTCAGGTAGATGCTTACAGCATTTTCATTTCGAGCAATAAATTTCGCACACATTCTCTGGATTTCCTGAACCTACCTTCTCTAACGGAGCAACGATTATCAAGTAGTTAACACATTTCATACTGATAAATCAAGATGAGAGGCCATAAATTATATGTTAGATGTTTCACGCTACAGAACTATTTCCTATTGAATCTATTTTTATTTCTTTTACAACTCCTACCTCACGCAAAGCCATGTGATCTTGGTATGGTGCAATTTGATCCTGGAATGAGAGCGTCGGTTGCAAATAGACTGCATGTTTGAAGTGAGCCTTGAACGTAGGCCTTTGTACCCCAAAGCCAGATGAAACGTACTATCGTCAATTTATGCAGATATATGAGGAATAGCCTACCTCTAATCTATGTCAGGCTCAGAAGTTTTACCTATATTGTGGCTCCTAAAAAATTCCAGATCTGTCTAATTTCAGGTCGTGATAAAAAATTTCCACATTAAAGGACAGGTCGCAATCCAATCAGCATAAGGGCTCGATGTAGACCAGCGATACCTTAGGGGTAGCTAGAAATTTGCGCTAGCATTAATTTTTACAAGCCAAAAAATTTGCTTTGCGCGAATCGTGCAACAGGAAAGCTTTGGCTGTTGTTAGTTTTCGCGAATCCATGCAAAACGGTATTTTTCGGAAGCCTATTTACAGGCTAGGGTGGTGAAACTTTGTGAATGAGTGTAATTGAAGCTTTTCGCGCGTATTTCTTTTCGCGAGTGGTCAATTAACCCTACTAGACCCGAGGGGGAACAACTAGGTCCCCTCTTCCACATTTTTGATTATTGCTCTGGAACCGTAAAGAAAAAGCCATGAAACTTGGTGAATTTATCAGAAATTTAACTGAGAGTATTTTGGCTGTCAAGAAAATTTCATAGTACCAGTTGTGCGGTGATGTCAGCATTTTTCATCAGGGGCTTATGGTAGAATAATGTATGATGACATCATTTCTCTGTTTTACTCACTTTTATCCCTTATTTCTGAGTTATTACCACGAGTTGCAACTTCCCTAACGTTCTAGATGCCTGACGACTTTTCATAATTCATTTTCAGAAGTATTTTGATATTTGGGAAATTTTCCAAGCTGGGGCAGGCGTCTTTGAAATATGATGAGATCGGCATAATTAATGGTCACCTGCCGATGTTTTACCACCTGTTAAGTGTGCATTACACCATGGACTATATTCCTACCAAGTATCCTGGTTGAAGCGAAAAAAGCCCGGGTCTGCTAGGGAAATTTATGCGGGTATTAAATTTCACAAAACACCGGGCCGCCAATTTTTCGCATAGACTAATTGGTCACCAGAGTCAGTTTGTGAGGTTCGTAGCATAACCCACTTCCGCCAATCTCATAGAGACCCAGTGTGCACGAACCACCACGTGCAGGTTTCTTCGTTGGGTCCCAGATTACCTGATAACCGATGTCGACATTTCTCTATACGGGGGCTGCTGCCCTATTTCCGTGTAGAGAAAAGTGTAGAGAAAAGTGGTTTTTCGCGATGTTTACATGTAGTGCGGACATCGCAAGAAAAACCTGACCATCGGATATCA
>JAOBRC010101122.1:0-11534 GCA_027575255.1 Scolionema suvaense | reverse complement strand
GATGAATGAGATTTTGAAGTACATCTTCTGAGTGGGGATGAATGAGATTTTGAAGTACATCTTCTGAGTGGGGATGAATGAGATTTTGAAGTACATCTTCTGAGTGGGGATGAGTGAGATTTTGAAGTACATCTTCTGAGTGGGGATGAATGAGATTTTGAAGTACATCTTCTGAGTGGGGATGAGTGAGATTTTGCTCAATTCAATACGTTGCCAGATTTCTTTTCTGTATCTTTTACAATTTGACCAGTTTTTGGCTGTAATGTGAATTCATTAGATACGAACCGTATTTATCTTAGGTCTTTCGTTTGATTGTGCATTTAAAGTATTTGGAAATATTTTTTCTTAACATGGCACTGATATCTTCTGTCTGCTGTAGATCCTGCATCAAAGGACATGTGGCGTTAGTGAAGATTCTTGTAGAGAAAGGTGCAGATCTCAATTGCAAAGACTCTATGCGGGAAACTGCTCTTGCAAAGGCTGTTCGTAATGGTTACATCCAAATTGTTGAGTTGTTATTGAGCTATGGTGCTGATATTTGGGAAGCCTGTGCATTATTTTCGGTGCTTCACATTGCGGCATATGATCTCAAATTAATTGATATATTAGGGTTACTATTAAGTAAATGCGATAAAGAGCTGGCCGTTCACCACAATGAAAATGGAACCAATCCTCTTCATGTAGCTGCTACATGTGGAAATGTTAAGGTTCGTTCTTCATTGTTTGTTGCATTGCTGGATTAAAACAATTTAACGTGATCTAGATTTTTATCAAGTTATGAAGAAGTTGCCTTGGTTCTGCTCTTGGCTGCTTCCAGTTTGGATTCCTGTGTATGCTTTGTTCTACATAGCACACTTATCCTACCCGTTGGTTCTCCACATTCTACTTTCAGATTGTATGATAGTCTGGTGTTGTGTCTGTAACACGTGTGATGCTGATAGCTTCATATAATATGAGGTTTTCCTTTGACCCTTGATTGCAAGAGTCCATGTTGTTAACTATTTTGATGACAAAGATGTTTAGCGTATACCAAATACCGCCACATTTTTACTAAAATCGATCTGCTGAGGTTTTCATGTTTCCCATCAATGTTTAGACTGTCTTTCTGATTTATTCTGACCTTTCTCTACATTGTCGCCAAGTTTTCACTTGATCAGTGCTATTGCTCTAGTTGCAGAAAATGTCCTCCGAATCGTCCCATTACCGCCACGCACGTCCCTATACCGCCAGCGGCATGATTGATCAGCTGTTTCAGTCACTGCTGCAGGTTCATTGTTAAGACAAAGGCTAGACTAGAACGTCTGTTCTTTTGAAGTCACCCAGACAGGTTGTGCCGTACGATGCAGAAAGTGATGTTATGTAATTAAAGCAGTCTGAAGAACAGACTTGGAGCTTTTGGCAAGCAGGTACTTTTGACGCGCTTAGAATCTCTCGCAGCGCACGCCGAAATTTCGAAGTGCAGATGGGAAGACCTTAGCGGCGGGTAGTGCCATAAGCTCCTAGTCGTCCCTTCGGCGTTTTGGATAGATGCGCATTTACTTTACGATTCCTTTGTACTAGGGACAACATTTTTAGTCTAGACAAAGGCTGGAAAGGCCTTCAATCTTTGTCAAGAAGCATAGCATGAACAGTTTTTGACCAATTACAGAACGCTACGGTCCAGAAAAGTGATGATCTAAAAATGTGTGCCTCTCGCGTTTTCCAATTTCAGCGATTTTCGTTGTTTTTTGTTTCTCGGATCATACCATCACGGCTACTGTTGTAGTAACATGGAGGACGGCCTGGAATGGTGGCCAGACGCACGTTGTGTAACAACAACACAAAGACAGAGGCTAAGCTGCCGGTAACGAGATTTTATGGCTGTTTTCTTGCCGATGGTGGTATGAAGACGGTGGGGGTATTTGGGTGGTATACGCTACAGCTAACTGCGTTTTTCTGTGAAGTTGCAAGTCCTCATGAGATGTAGCACATCCCGTTGGTCTTAGCCATATTTCCAAAACAGGGTCTGCATGTCTTACTCTACTCTTTTTTCTGCTAACATCGTTTAGGTGAGTCTATAGCTTTCAACCTGCATGCTTTTGTTTTTAAGTCACTCGAATCTAAAATAATTTAGCTTACTCTTGTTTGTAGTTTACCAGTTTTAGATTGAGTGTTGACACTGCCGAATGGAAGTGATGCCTGTGCTGACACACCAGGGTACCTTATTTTTTGGCATAGTATTGTGGACTTTGTTGGGTCTGGCTGGTAAGATTTCTTACCTTTACAGGTATCTATACACTCTCAGCGCACTGCCAACTGACCAAACACCTTAGTGAATATAAACAAGAGCCAAGGCTTACATGCCTTTTGATTTACATATTGTTGGCAATAATTTGACAAATTCGAAATTACAGAAGTGCGTACTTGTCCAAGCTGACAAAAGTGAACACAGCATGTTAGGTTCTGAGGGATGCCAATTGTACCACAAGTATTTTCGTTAGTGATGTGACATTGCGAGTGTACTTAATTTTGTTGGCTCAAGCTAGTCCGAAATTCATGGAGGCAAAATGACTTTGCATTTCTTTTAAATATCCGAACGTTACCATAGTTTTTCTAAATGCATGAAAGTAAACATTCCAAAGTTTTTTTGTCATTTTCATTTTTGGATATATGGAACATTAACAGTATATGAGACATCTGTAGATTGTATCTTATTTTTACTTCTGTATGTTAGACATCTGAGTACAACCTCTTTTTAGTCGATGTTTGAATATCAGAAGAATTATACCGTACTTTCTCTGCGGTGCTGTGTAACATGCTGTGTAAACATGGTGGTTCTTTTCATTATTTTTTAAATTGTTTTTCGGATGCATCTATGGAAATTTGATGTGTGGTGAAAAGGAACACATATTTATGAAGAAAAACAGTATTCAGTTTGTACTCTTGACTCGTATTCAAGAGATGGCAGTGGGCACATCTATTGCCAGGAGAGTGAATGCAAGGCATGCTTGTGATGCAAAGAATGCAGGCTATGCACGTTTTGGTCTGAGGTTAAGTTTTCCAAAGAAATTGCTGGAACTTGGACTTAAATTTTCTCATAGTTTTTCTGTCATTTAAGGGGAACAATGGTCAAAAGTGATATTTTAGCAGATGATAGGGTTCATTAAATCATGACATGCAGTTTTTATTTCACGGCAAAAGCTTATGTAGTTCTGGAGATATTCAGTCTTAAAGTCCGGCAGTTACCATCTTGATTTTTAATGATGTCATCGAGGCACGTTGCTAAGTGTCACCATTTCCTTAGTAACGCATATACCAACGTTATTTTCTCAAGTGGATCTTTAACATATCAGCTAGCTCTACAAGAAAACAAAAGGGACAGTCCTTTACAATAATTCAATACTGAGTATTTTGGCAACAAAGTTTAGATAATTTGAGTAGTGCCCCAGTGACATCATGCATAATTATTGGCAAGATGGCTGCTGCTGGATTTTCCCAAAGTTTGGGGTTGAATATCTCTAGAACTACACAAGCTTTTGCCATAAAATAAAAACTGTGCATCCTGTTTTAATGCACTCTATCATCTATTAAAATATGATTTTTGACCCTTGTTCCCCTTGAAATTATTCGCAGACTTGGTCTTTTGAACGCTTCAATTGGTTGACGCTATCACTGTAATATTAATATTACGGGTATGACTGTCTGGGCTCTTCCATATTCTGTGCACATTAGCTCAACGCCTGGTGAATGGATACTGCTAGCGGCAATGTGTGCGAGGACCAATGAGAGATCTACATATCCTGCAAGACTTCGTGAAACAGACTAATTCGTCACACAAAACTCGTTGAAATACTAATGTTAAGTGCTATCGGACACGATTGGAAAATAAAAAATTTTTGCGATTGTGTTCCTTCAAGAACTCACTTGCCAAGGTAAACACAACATGCTCTTTGGGGAATATAAAATTCCTGCTGTTAGCCTGTGTCTACTTTGGTTTGGATACTTGACAGAACCTACTTCATATCTAGCGCAATTGGATGTGGCGACAATGATGAAGGAAATTCAAGCTGCAGTGATGGTCTGTGCATCACGTTAATGCATTTATAATCCTTGTGTTAGTGCATAGTTTCTGTATTGCTGATCTTATTTGCAGTGAAGAATAAGTTTCAGACTCTACTATTTTTGATGCTTGTGAGCTAGATACGCCATTTCCTCTGGCAATTCTGCTGAAGTGTTTCATTTTTTGCTCGCCTAGTTTTGAGTGAGGTGTTTGTTGAGATTCTTGTTCTATTTCACGCCTTAGAATGAAAGCTCTGCCTCTTATCTATGTTACTTTGACAGAGCGTGCCTCACACCTTTGCTGCATTGAATGAGCTTGCCTCTTGTCTTTGCTGCATTGACGCAGCTTGACCCGGGTTTCTGCTATATTGAGAGAGCTTGCCACTGCAGGATTGACAGGACTTGCATCTTGTCTCTGTTATATTGACAGCACTTGCCTCCTGTCTTTGCTACATTGAATGAGCTTGCCAATTGTCTCAGCTACATCAACAGAGCTTGCTTCATATCTCTGCTATATTGACAGAACTTGCCACTTTTCCCCGCTATAATGACAGAACGTGCGTCTTTCCTGTGCTACAATGTTTTGCCTCTTTCTCTGCCATAATGACAGATCTTGCCTCCTGTCATTGCTATGTTGAAAGACCTTGCCTCCTGACTTGACTGCGTAGACTGAGTTTGCCTCATGCCTCTACTACATTGGCAGATCTGCTTCTACTATACTGCCAGAGCTTGCCACCTGTCTCTATACACTGACGGAGCTCAGTATTAATCCATGGGTTGCGATGGCATGTGCCTATGCTTGCTGGTAGTAGAACTGATTTTGTTTGTTTTTATTATATGTTTGCCCACATCTTTTTCTAAAATATACTAATTTACAGACATCGTTTGCTTTATTTGCAGGCATGCTCCTATCTCGTTGATGCTGTTCCCGACTTCATTGATGCTGCTGATCGCGATGGATTCACACCATTGCATTGTGCAGTGATGACAGAGAATTCGTAAGTTTTCAGATCAATCTTCTATGTTGCTTGTGTAAAAAATATTTGCAAAATATTCACCCATGGCATGAGCTGTGTTACGATCTTAGTTTGCTTCCATGTATTATCAGCATGAAGGCATTAATCGAATGATGGCCTGAGGAGAGTTGTTTAGACTACAAAAATGCCTCAAACCATGGACAAGTAGTTCAGCTGGCAGAGCAGGGGGCGAGTGAGCCCAAGGTTGTGGGTTCACGTCCTGCCTAGTATGATGTTTAAAGGGGGACAGTGGTTGAAAATGATATTTTAGCAGATGGTAGTGCTCATTAAATCACGAGTTTTTATTTCACGGCAAAAACTTATGTAGTTCTTGAGATATTCAGTCTCAAAGTCCTGCAGCTACCATCTTGATTTTAGATGATGTCATCGAGGCATGTTGCTAAGTGTCACCATTTCCTTAGTAACGCATATACCAACATTATTTTCTGAAGTAAATCTTTAACATATTACCTAGCTCTAAAAGAAAACAAAAGAGACAGTCCTTCACAATAATTCAATACTGAGTATTTTGGCAACGAAGTTTAGATAATTTGAGTAGTGCCCCAGTGACATCATGCATAGTTATTGGCAAGACGGCAGCTGCTGGACTTTGCCACAGTTTGGGGTTGAGTATTTCTAGAACTACACAAGCTTTTGTTGTGAAATAAAAACTGTGTATCATGTTTTAATGAGCTCTATCATCTATTAAAATATCATTTTTGACCAATGTTTCCCGTTAAAAGAACACAATTGCCTAAATTTTTAGTAACTGTTCGCGGAAATCACAATAATTGTGATGTTTGCAACCCAAATAATGCTTTTCATTGAAAGTTCTACTTGTCCTACATATTCCAGGTCTTTCATGTAGTCAGCAGTATTTGGTAGTGTTCTTGGCTAAGAACATCATTTGTATTGAAAGACATGCAATTATCAGCTGATTCATTGGAGAGGCAGGCAATTTCAGAAAGTATTGACATTACCCATCAAGAAGTTAGACTTAAATTGTTATCACAGTCATCACAGCCATCGCAAGTCCTTCAACATAGTTTCTACCCCCCGCCCCCCATCCTACTGGGGAGGTTGAGCAATTTTCGAAAAAATGCTTATGGTGGGAGTTGAGCTACATCCATTTTACCAAACTTCGATAGTAAGTCAAATAGAAAGATATACTGTACTAGACTATCTTTGTTTCATGCGTATCACTACTTGCTCATGTTGCTGTTCTGTGGTTCACGTTAAATTGATGACCTTTATTACTGCAAATCTTGTATTTATAGCAGAATATCAAAAGTGAATGTCTCTAGCACAATGTTAATCCATAGGTGGGTGTCGCATCTTCAACATGTAGGTGGGGCTTGATAACTGCAGGTGGAGTAACATTTTTTAGGTGGGGTTTCAGACCCCCTAGGAAAATCATGATTCAAGTAAACATAATAGATCATTTAAATTTTCAACTGTTAAAATACTTCTCCTGGAGGCAGATGAGGACAGCCAATAATGGAACAGGCTTCGGTAATGCATTGCAGGAGAATGGCGGAAGTAGGATATGATTTGGTGATTGCTACTGAGAGCCGAGAGAATTTTGACGGTAAAATAAGGAATCTTTGAAATGAAATATTTGCCAAACGAAAATCAGCATGAATTGAAACTTCGTCCACATGATGAACTAATCATCTGCTCCCCGTCGAGCATGTGGAATCCTTTAACATAGGATTTAGGTCTGCATGGCTATGCATTCTGTGAAAGGCGTGATTATGAATAATGGAAAGGAGTATGGAATCTTTTCGCTTGATTACCCATTGCCCCTGTGCACGCTAAGCCCTCATTTATTGGATTCCCACTTTGACGGGAGAGCCCTGTGAAAACAAGGTCTGTCCATCTGTCCACCCTTCCAACCATCACCAATGCATTTTCCCGGATAACCATGCTATGGATTTTTCTGAAATTTGGCATGAAGGTGACAATCAGTAAATAAGTACAGAAAAGTGATGGAGCCAGAATTTTAAGAAAAAAATTTTTTTTGGCTTGCAGGTGGTAATTTTATGTCCAAAAATGGCCTTTTTTTTAGAGTACTTTCAAAATATTTCGAGATTCATTCATTTTACTTTTTTTCTAATTTTTGGTATGAAGCTTCAGGGCAATAGTAGTTATGTTATTGGCCATGTATGATATCTAGAAAAACTCTCATTTTGCTTGTGGGTGGTGATTTATGTCCAAAAATGGTGCATCTGATTTTTGTCTTTTTTGGCGTCGCTCTTAGGGGCAACATAACTTATGCTATGACTCATGCCTGATATCTTGGGAGTATGTCGAGCAGGGTGCTGTGGCAATTTACGCCAAGCACAACTATTTTGTAGGGTTTTTTCAAAAAAATTTCGGGAACACTTCATCGATTTTCTTTCATTTGTGGTGTGAATCTTATGGCTTGTATCTTATTTTTTTCTCTGATCTAATACAAAGATTCTCGATTAAGTTAGCGGGAGTCCACTGATTCTGTATGCATGTGATGTTGTTATGTGAGCCTCTGAATCATCACTTCTATCGCCAGTGGCCAAAGCCGTGTCCCTCAATATGGCTCTGTTGTTCCACTCTTCTGGACCTACCGACCCTAATAATTTTGCTAACTGCAATATCACCTTTCAATTATAACATGCAACAAGATGCTTCAGAAATATGCAATACTTTATCGACGAAATAAAGGACAACTCCCTACCAGTCAATAAAGCGGTTTCATGAGTCCAGATATCCATCTCGTGTGACTTTTGCAATACTTCTTGTGTAGTTGGGGAAATCTTTGATATTCTTCAGGTTCCTGTCTCTTCCAACTTGTTGACAGCAATTGAGAGTTGTCTAATGCCAGAACCCCATTAAGGGCATAATAGTTGTTTTTGTCCCCAGTGCAATTGGCACACACGCTCTACGAGAGAAACTGTGTTTCTCCGAGCCGGGTTGGACTTGATTGTCCATGCAGACAGATGTTTAAATGTTTATGGCAGAATTGTTAAGGACGATCGTGAAATTCGGTGCTATGAACCCGTGCACCTTACTGAATCTGTCTTTCAACATCAGCTATAGCCTCATGGCCACGATAAACCACTCCGGTGAGGTCTGTGTGGTCATCATTGGGCTTACATATGGTCGTGCAACAGCAACCAGCAGCTCTTGTGCAATGATGCATCTATTACAACAGCTTCCCGGTCGCTACTCATCTGGGCGGTGGTAGAGATGTGGTGTCGGTGGGGGTGTTTGTGTTCTGATGTGTGTATGTTGTGTAAGTGTGTCACTTGTACAAAATCAATTTTCTGTGCTAAGTTTTGTCAATAGAATCCAATGGTCTTGGTAATCACCTAAGTGTGTTATGTATTGTACCAACGACTAGAGTGCGTGCCGATATTCAAATTTGTTTATTGCAGTTGGCGCAATTTGAGAGCAGGTGACAGAGTTATCCACTCAATAGGGCATTGAATTTGCACTGGCGTAGCAAATGGGAATAGTGTACGAAGGTGTGTAGTCTGTGAGAGAAGCTGATGTTCTCGGGCAGTTTGCGAGCAGGCTGTTTCTGTGTAAATTCTGTGAATTCTTGCAATTTATTTTCAATGTTCTCATTTTGTGGATTGTTACTTACTTTGCCCAAGTCTGGAAGGTACAGTCATGTAGCTATTAATGGTTGTTCTCTTTCTCCATTTCTTATGGCATGTGGATACCTTATTACGTCTCTGAAGTGAAGCATTTTGTATTTTCTTGCACTGTGACACCTGCGGCTTAATTAAAACCAACCAAAGCCTTACTTCTGTTAAAGTGCGGCTTAATTGAAGTGCGGCTTATTTTAATGCGGCTAAATTTAACATTGTAAGGCAGCTGAAGTTGATTACATTTTGTAGGTTTGAGGAACAACGATTCATTCAATTTTTGCAGAGTTTCACATTCTTTGTTTATCTTGACCTCTCTGTACCATATACTTGCTATGTTTGGGGAGACCTCTAAATGACCTACTTTGTGTAAGTTCAATTTGAAGAAGATCATGAAAATCTGAAAAACAAATGCAAAGCAAATATTCTAAAGAAGGCTTTGATTGCAAAATCCGCTGGGAATAATGCCAGCATTCTTTTGGGAGGTAAGGCCACTAAAGTACTGTACTTGAAGGAACCAGTTCTTCCTTATTGTAAATTTTGGCCTTAGAGTTTGGGAACACAGACCGGTATAATTTCCTCTGAATTTTCCTTTTTTTCATGTTATATTCATTGGTCCTTATAGTATCCTTCTTTTCTGTGTGAGTGAGTGAGGCCTGCTTTTTTCTTTTCAACGAGAAGTGAGGTCGTGACAAGTACAGTGGTCCTTACCAGTACTTTGAAACTATTATGATGAAAGTTTACTAAGACTGCCTTATTTTATGATCTTCTTATGTTTTTTAATTGTAGTTGTTTCTCCTTTCCTTTTGAGCAATGTATGCAAGTTCCTTATTGGTGTCAACGCTGATCTGAATACCTATGATGTATCTGGTGTTTCACCAGTTGCTACTGCTGCTTCTTTGGGAAATATTGATTTGCTGCACCTTCTGATCACCAGCGGGGGAAAAGTGCACTCTTTGGATTATAAGAAACTAACACCCTTGCATCGTGCTGCGTCTTCTGGTCATCTCGAGTGTGTACAATTGCTTGTCAGAAATGGGGCTAATGTGTGGGCTACAGATCTAGGTGGAAATCATGCATTGGATCTGGCTGTGGCGAACTTCCATGAAGGGACATGCATGGCTTTACTAGATAACCTGAACTTGAGGTCAGCTCATTGTTACATTTAAAAATTATTTCATGGTCTCTGTCTGCACTAAAATGTTCTTCTAGCGTACAGTGTTCTGACTATAAGTATACCCCCAGCAGAGTTTTCGGCTGTGCCAAGAGGCAGAGGAATCAGCTTCTTTTGCTATGGTTCTACTACATCTTCCTTGGTAAGTTCAGCATGAAATGATAAAGATGTCAGTATTATTACTGAATTCCTTAATGCATCAGGCATTGGTGTTTAAGCTGCAGAATTTTTCAATCTTGTAGTTATGCATCAGGCATTGGTGTTTAAGCTGCAGAATTTTTCAATCTTGTAGTTGTATCTTGTAAACATCTGACTCATCTCGATATTTGCTACTTTTTTGTTCAAGAAGCATGTGTCTGACCCTCAGTGGATCATCAAAGTCATCGACACTGTTTAAGTGATATGCCAATACTTTTCTGTCCGTCTAAAAGAATACGCATTATATACCAGTGAATGTGCACACCTAGCAAGGATGGCATTTTTGAAGACTGTTCATCCGGTATCACATCCGTATAAATGCATCTGATAATTGTTGGATAAGAATGACCAGGCTTCGCGGACCATATCCGTAGAAATAACACTTGGTCGTCCTGATCAGAGGCATGCTTTTGCTCAGTGTTTGGCTAGAGTTGCTAATGTCAAGATAGATAAGGGCAGGAATCGGGGTATATAACTGTTTTCCTTGTTCAACATTGTGATGCTAAGTACTACCTTATAGCTATTTGTGCTGTGCGAAAAATACTGGGTTTTCAAAATGTGTTTTTTAGGTCACAACCATAATGAGGCCTATAGCAGTCACAATTTAAGTGAAACTCAATCTTAGTAAAAAATGGGCCCTGGCAAAAATGCTTGGATAAAAGCTTGTCCATGTCAGCTGAGTGCAATTTCTATCCTTGTGCCATAACCTGATTTGGTTGACCTTTGTCTGCGCAAAATGGCCATAAAAGGTTTTCTAGAGATGGCAGAAAAACTGTAACTGTCTTCTAGTGGGGATATAGGTGCTGGGTGCACTGAATCAAACTAAAACATGACTAGCGAAGTCAGAAGGCGCACTGTCATGTTAAGAATCTAGTGAAATTTGGTTAAATCATGACTAACAGAGTGGGAAGGTCTGACGCCCATTATCAAGCTGCTTTTCTCTGAATAACTGATGTTTAGTGACCTCAATAACTGTCGTATCTGAGATTTATCTCAGTTTTATCTGTGCATCATGAAAAGAATAATGCCAGTCAAGCTCCAGTGATGCATCAAGCCAACCGTACGGCACTCTCAATTTCGGTCATAAACAGGTGCCCAAGCTGGAAGTCGCATTTGGAGTGGCCACACTGCAGTAGCTGATGCTAAATTCAAGGTACTATTCCACAACCAAGAAACAAAGGCTAGCCATGTTTTAGTCATGTTTTCAAGTGTAGTGTGGCCAGCACCATATTTCAAGCGCATCGTTGCTCATCTTGTTCATATAATTTTCCATTAGTTATAAAAGCTAATTGTACATTTTGCATCTGCTTTGAGAAGTTCATGCCATATTTTTCAGTCCAGGTCTATGTGTTTTTAATGATAAGGGTTGTTCCTTAAAGACTCCCGTTCCGATTCAAATCATCCTTTCCACCGCAGCCGGTGGTATGTTTACGTTTGCAAAATCAAAATAGAGAATGTCACATGTCAAAATAAACTCAT
>JAOBRC010100011.1:0-15483 GCA_027575255.1 Scolionema suvaense | reverse complement strand
AACCCCCCCCCCCCCCCCCCCCCGGCTGGAATAGGGTTAAGCCTAAAAATGTTCTTAGCTCGTTCTTAGGAAAATTGAATGGAAAATCTCTATTTTTACCAAGATTTTGGCACTCAGTCGACTGAAAATTAGGCTTGACCGGCAAAACTTTAATACTTAACTGCAAAATAGTGGATCTGTGTTTGTGAGATCTGCAGAAAATATGACTTTTGTAGAACAATTTTTTTTCTGAGTCATAAAGCCTTAGAGTTCTTAGCATGTTCTTAAATTTTAGCTCTTCAAAGCCATACGTCCTAGTAAACGTTGTTCTTATAAAAATATCGCAAGCCGCAAGTCAATCATACTTATTAAGAGTCTGAAGTATTTTCCATGGTTAACAGAAAGATTTCTGTTAAAAGGCTAACAGAAAATGCAGTTGAAGCATCAGCGCAGCCCTGAACTTCATACTTTATTCAGAGAAACTTTCGCGAGATGAACTTTCGCGAGGTCGAATTCTCACAAAATTTTTTCGATAAACTTTCGCGAATCAGGAAGTCTAAAAAATTCACGAGATAAACTTTCGCAAAAAAAAAACAACATTTTGCGACTTTGCAAGATCCTAAACCTCCCTTATCTCTGCCTAAAATAAACATTGACTGAGATAAACTTTTGCGCGCGGACATTTCTAAACATTTTCACGAGATAAACTTTCGCAAATAGGCCCTAATTCGCGAAATTCACGGAAATTTCTCCGAATAAAGTATATGCTAAAGTTCCCAGTTCACAAAAAGTCCCCATGACACAGCACTAACGATAAGACTCAGGCACGCGGCATGTTTGATAGCCCTCAAAATGATTCCAATCGATCGGGAGAATGTATCACGCGAGATATTAATCATTCTGATGGTGCACATTTCCAAACATCACCTGTCCATATCAGCTTCGCAACAAGCATGATTATCGAACAAGAAGTGATTGCAGTTACTCAAGCATCTGGTCAACTGGATTAGAGATCGAGGAACTTTAGTGTGGATTGTTCCGGAGATGTACAAGTGCATAAAATCATGCGCCTATAATTTTTGCCGTCTGCCAGGGCCCTGGCAAATTTTGAACGTGGTAAAGATTGGTCGCCGGCAAAGTTTGTCGTTCGCCGGCCCGAAAACGAAACCCTGAAGATGTACGTAATACCTTATTGCATGCACAAAACATCCGTGTTCTGAGGAAAAGGTCTATGTAATATGCAGATACGTATGTTAGGTGATG
The DNA here is from genome assembly GCA_027575255.1 of Scolionema suvaense. Taxonomy (NCBI): domain Eukaryota; kingdom Metazoa; phylum Cnidaria; class Hydrozoa; order Limnomedusae; family Olindiidae; genus Scolionema; species Scolionema suvaense. The sequence continues at coordinate 14,241 of JAOBRC010100011.1, read as the reverse complement.
TTTTCAGTCTTGTGAATCAGTTGACCTGCGACGAATGGAAGGTCTCTGGCTTTGAATCATGGGCTGTTCTCAGTAGATAGTTTTGAAAATTGTATGGTTGTTTCTTTTCAGTATTTTTTTTGTTTGTTTCGAAAAATACATATCTGCCAGAAATAGAAACATTTAAATGACACTTTGCATAAGCAAAACCAGAATCTAAATAGAAATATTGATGAGAAGTGCAGTTGTAACACAGCCGGTGTGAAACTTTGCATCCAAACATCAAGAAGAATAGTAACATACAATAGAAAGGGAATTAAGGATTGTATAAAACAGCAAACGGTTGTAGAGTGAATTGCAACGTCTGTATTTACAACCTTAAAATAGTTATTAGATCCATGTGTTCATAGCTTGCACCCTCTGTACACTGCAGGTCATCTGGGTAGGGCCAAGTGTTTGGTGCCCATAAAACATGTTTAAAGCTTCTTCAAGGCCACAAGTCCTAGTGCATGGGTGTTTCTGCCAGCCACTACTGTCATTCTCATGAGTTGTCTGGATGCTTGTAGGGCTTTAAATCTTCAGATGTTGCATTGCGCTATTCCATCATTGCGTGGTAGTACCAAATTTCTACTGTTGGTATTTCACCTGTGTAAGCTGGGTAACGGCGCCGTAAAACATGTCGAATGCCACAGCTAGAGTCTCAAGTGCGGGCACCCAGATGTGCCATTATTGCTGCTCTTAAAATAGCATGCTGCAGTACCTGTCTATCATCGTTAGTTACCATGTAACTGCTCCATATACATTTTTTTTTCGATTGCTATGTAATCTCCTTTTTCAACAATCCTATTAGCTCAGATTTTCTAGTTGGTTTAGTGCTGTCCTCATCATAGACAAACTTGTAAAACCCTGCAAGAGGGTAGACGTGTCTTGGCACCTTCCGGAGCAGTGCTCCACATGTCACCTATTTACCTAAAAGTAGTGTACATCGCAGCTCCTGTTTAGTAAATTTATTCTCTCCAAGATGAAAGTAATCCTCACAAGAAGAATGTGCTCATTGCTTGACTCACTTTCATCACTCTGCTCACCTTGAGACCTTTACAACTAACCTGGAAACAAGTGCTTCCATTCCCTACATAGGGACCAATAGCCTGATCCTGTGCGAGAAAGGAACATATAGCGAGGTTAGGCAAGTTCTTTGATTGCCATCTTCCAAAAAAATTCGAATAGTGCTTCAGGCTGTGTCATGCGTAGAATGTGAGTTCAGATCAAAGACAATGCATTATGTTGAGTGAATGCAACTTGGATTACTGCATAGATCCTCCATTAAGCACTGTGGGGCCTACAGAGAAAGACATAATTTCAGACAAGTGATATTATTCTCTGTTAAAACATTAACATATTTCTACGCACATAGTCATTTTGAAATCGATAAAATATTGTTTGATGAGAAAAAATGGACAAGTGTTGGTCTGAAATGTTAATCGCATGCATCCCCTCTAACCAGGAATGTCTTGATAAAGTGCTGCATTTCACATCCTCAGATGCGGCACCTAATCGAGGGTGGCGCTCATGGATTTGTAGTATGCACAGCAGCAATTTCTTTTGGAAGGCAATCTTGAGAACATGCCGAGTGTGAGTTATCCAGCGGAACCGCTTCACTGCTAACTTAGTCAGATGTTTCTTTCCTCTATGCAGTGAACAGTATCAGGCTCTGTTATAGATGAATTGAAAATCTGGTTTTAGGTTAATTCTAAAGAACTTAAATTGTGTGCAGAAGTTTTAGACATTGAGCAGAAAAAACTGCACATTTGAGATGTTAATATTATCCGTCAATACCATCACGGTTCTCATGGCAGAGAGAGTCTTATCGGACTACAAAATAGTGCCTGAATATATGCACCTGGATATTACTAAACATGTAAATTTCCAAGTTGCCACGTGACACCAATAAAAACTGTGTGGATGAATCAGGAATCATAAACTGTCCGGCATGTACAGTATAAAATGATATTAGAGGAAAACTCCGACCCAAAAACAAGTTGACCATATTGCTTACATGAGTCTGCTTGTCCGGCATTGACAATGTTCAGATGCCAATCAAAACCTGTCAGTAAAAGGCTAATTCCAATCCAAACCTAAGTGATCCTAATTCGAATTAAACCACGATTCTACGATCAATGCTGAGTTTTATTTTCTACAACATGTCTGATGGGATACGTTCGTATGAATTGGCTACGCATTTGTTCTTCTCTGTTAATTGGGAATTTAAACGGTTTTGCCCAGTAATTGCTTTCCAGCTCATCTCATCTTAGACTGTTGGGCCGGATCAAATCATGGTCAGCGGAGTACAAACAAACATGGCCGACTCTCCAAAATCAAAACAAGAATCCAATGCTAAAACTTTCAAGGATTTAATTCATACAAATATTCTCTCAGAAGCTGCGATTTATATTTACCTGTTCCTTCATAGATGGTAGCAAAGGTTTGAAGTCGAAAGATGACAGGTTTCAAGCATGAATGCTGTGTTTGGCATGTATCTTCTTCACGCAGTGTGGTTTAACTACTGTAAACATTGCCGCAAGATTCTTTATTTTGGACTCAGTCACCCAGCTGCGCTACCTGGGTTGTGTTCTGCAACTGTACTGGCTGAGCAAGTGAGCGCATGAAAGAGAGGCTGTGATCCGGCTCAACAGTCTTTAAAGAAAGCGCATCAAATTAAAGAAGACTTCGGGAAGAAGGAAAGTTTCCTGTTAATCATACTTTTCAATTCAATCCTCAACAAAAACAGGATTCATTGCCTTGTAGAGGAAAGGTTTAATCGAGCATTGAGCGTGAGTCTTCAGAGCTGAGCTAGCCACATAGGCCTTGAATATCCCTAAATTATAGTTGCGCAGTTATCATATTCTTTTTGATGTTTAAGGTTTAATTACTTTTTTTTTAACCAATTTTATGGAAATCCAAGGTTATATGGCACTTTAGATAGCAACAGCTATACCCAGCCGAGGGGCTCATAATGTACCCTACAACCCCTAGTTGCCAAAGTTCAACTGCACGTACTGTACGTTTCCTAAACTTTCTGCCTAACTAACACGCTGGCATTACCATGGCAGTTGACTTTATTTTAATGGTCCACAGAGACAGGGGGTGGGGGGGCTGAGAATTTACTAACCAGCCTATAAATACCAAAATAATTGGGAAATTGACTCATTTTGGGTACACATTTTCTCTCGCCAATTGCAATGTACATCCAAATTTGGTGGTGCTTGCATAAGGTTAAGCTATCTTTTTTTAGAGATATTTTTAAATTTCCTTAAAGCCATTTCTATTAAATCCATGACTTAGAAGGGTATAATGTACAGACCAGACAGTCAACGAACGTGAAACTTGTAATTTACTTTTGCGAATCTGGGATTTTCGGAGAAAATGCGTGGAAGTAATTAAGCAAATATGCATCAACAAAAGAGAGTAAGGAAGTTATCGACATGTGCATTGAGAGAAAAAACGAGCCCAAGCAAATTGCTATTGTTTTTTATCGAAAAATTAGTTGTGTTTGCTGTTGGTCAGAGTATGACATCATTTTGATAAATTTTGCGTGGATTTTCTTTGGGGAATTTGGCAAAACTTTGCAAAATTCTCATAAGTTAATCCACTGAAAATAAATCCCCCTAAGGTATGTGTCCCTGCGGATCGTCAATATGTTCAATATAATTCAACTGCATCGCTCAGTGTTCATGTCCTGATAATGAACAGCTATACACTGATTTTATAGTGCATTCTTAGGATGTAAATTTGCTGGAGGCTTGGTTTCCTGCTCTGGGGAGAGCGACATGATCTCCTCCCTCCCCCTTCCCTGACTAAGTAAAAGTAAGCTGAATACCCTCCACTGCCCATGCCACACCTGTGCACATCAAGGAAAACAACCATGAATGCCTTTTGCCCAATGCTCATTTACCGCAAGTCCTCGATATAGCCCGTGTCCTTGAAATAGACCCCTCGAATTAGCCCCCATGGTAAGATGGAAAATTTACAATTAGCCTCCACCCTCGACCCGGCTCCCAGAGGGGTAAATGAAATTTACATTTGTTCGCAAATTGTAAGGTTTAGTTGTATTAGCCCCTGGGGGCTTAATGAAAATTTTCTATAAAATCAGAAATAAGAACAATGTTGCAAGAGTTGTTATGTTGGTTCATAAAACTAAAAGGCAATGAAGTAGCTTTAGAGTTAGGGGTCTCAAAATGCATTCCACTTCTGACACTACTTCATTCTAAAATTTCTTTGTACTTTCTGTCATCGAGTTTCATCAGGATTTCTCGTAATACCGTTCACTTTATGTTTCAAAATGTGTGCATTCCAGAATTAGCCCCTGGGTAATGAATGTGCAATGTTATTGAGCTCCCACCCTCGAAAAATAGCCTCCCCTTTGAAATAGCCCCCAAAGTAATTTTTTCTGAGCAGTTAGCCTCCAGGGCTATTTCGAGGACTTGGTGTAGGCCTAGATAATGCTATCTACTGCCTGACACAGTCCTACCTTGTTGGTGCTTTTTGCGTAAGTTCTGTTGTAAGCATTTGACTGGGGTGTCACTCCAGAAATGTAGAATAAAGGGCCGCATGGAAAGGGCTTGCATTAAATCAAAGTCGGTGTAAATAAGGTCAAAACAAGGGATCTTGTTACATTTCCCTACTCCTAGTCTTTTGTTATTGCCTTACGTTCCTTACATTGTTGTTCAATTTTGTTTTGTTTGCTTGTCTCTGGATTTGTTTTTATGTTCATTTGCTGTGGCACTCTCTTTTATTTCGATTGTCTATGTTTAGGCACAGTTATGAACAACTTGAACCCTGGCCTGTCGCAACCAACACAAAACCTCAAAGGAGTAACCACGGTGAAATTAGCAGCCAGTCTGCTAATTCTGGATCAAAATCGAAGAAGGGATCATCCAATCAAAGATTTAAGTTTTCAAAATGGTATCAACAGAGTCGAGCTTCTGTAACAGTTCCTGATTATGCATTCCAACATTATTCGGACACTGGCCGCTACATGACTGAGTACCGCCAACTGAAAATGGCCAAAACAAAATCTGAGTTTGGGTTGGATGACAAAAGTGTTGTTGCTGCTCAGACCAAGTACAGTGAAGACTGCCTTATCTCAGCTTACAATAAACTAAATCTTAATGAATCATATTTGACATCTCCTGATGTTTTGCATTCAAAGAAAAAAGAGGTCAGCCAAGCAAAATCGGAGGAGAGTATTCCCGCAAGGTTAAAATTTCCAGAGGCGTCAAAAGTACCATCAGTGTAAGTCCAAATTTTAAAATGTTTGTTTGTCACTTCATATAAAGAGACATGCTGACGGTGCAGCTTTTTGAACATCTCTCAGATTTGTAGTAGATGCACTCAGCGAAAGTCATTTGATACCAAATAGCTCCAATTACCGCTAGAGGAACCTTGCCAACTGCTAAACCTGCGCCAGCCACCTCTACCATGACATGTGCTATTCTACAGTATCTGAAAGCAAAATGACACACTGATGAAAGTATGTGAGAAGAGATGAAGCATAAGAAATTAGTCTTTATTTTATGGACGAGGCTGCAGTAGTGCCTTAACAACTTAGTGATAGTGACCTCTTTTTGTGGGATTGGCGTGGGAAGGTAGCTATAGCTAAGCAATTCAGGGATGAGCCAATGACAGCAAAGAATATTCAAAGTTGAGCAAATGCTTTGATTTCTCTGTATGTGTTTTGGGGCCAGTACTGGAAATGTTCATTGTGAGGATTCAGACTCGAATAGGCAGGCTCAAATCACCTTTCAATAAAAGATGCTGGTCAACATAGCAACCTTCCGACTGTAACTCAATCTTGGCATGTGCTTGTCATACCGCAATAAAATTTGCATGGTCCAATGTCGATCCTTAATTTCAGAAGGCTGTTTTGTAAGCACATGCAGTATATATGTTCTAAGCAGAGCAAGAAATAAGAACGCAATACTGTGGCGAAAATTTCATATCTTCTTTGATTTCTACTCATCATAAAATATTCTGAATTCCATTCTTTGTATACGTGATAGCATGCTCCTGTTATGTTAAGTTCGAAAAAATGTTTCTTTCACGGTTTAATTGGTCACAGGTAAAGTGAAGAATTTAATAACGAACAGTTTATTTTTGATTCTTTACTACAAAATATTTTTAAACAGTTCCTTCCAGAATTCTTCCTTTCAGCAGCTAAGTCACAGACTTGACAACTCACAGCTATGGCTGCCATTTTTTAGGTGACGCGGCTTGGCAGACCACAGAGGATTTGACCATGAATCACGGGAAGTTGCCTATGTTTTCAGAAATTACCTTTACCAACACATAATCATTAGTCACAAAACAGCCTGCAACAGTATTATTGGTCTCATACGTCTGCGATTATAATTTGGCTGAAGTTAAGCGTTTCCGATATTATTCATTGCGTTCCACAGGCTACCGTTGTTTTTCCACTGAGCGACAATGACAACCGAGGTCCTGCTGCACCTCGTTCAAGATGGCTGCTGAGTGTGATCATGTGAATTTCCGAAATGTAGAATAACAGAAAATTGGTTGACTGCTTATTTCTTTTATGTTTGGGATAAACTTGTGTTGTTTCTTTAATGTTACATCTGGGAATACTCCGATCTTTAGTAACCATTTTTACTAATAGGGCTAAGACTGGGTTTGTAGTTACGGTTTTAAGAAATTGGCATTTTTGGACCCCGCCCCTTCCTCATAGTGGAGCAGTTTCATAAAATGAGGTCTTCCATATTTCCTTCCTTCGGAATATCCATCAGTCTGTTACCAACTTTTTTTTCCGGGAAAATCTGCTCAAAGGATTTTCCTAAAATTTGGCGTGAATATGAATATTCATAATTGAAACAAAGTCATGAAGAGATGAAACCAAATTTGTTTGAAAAAATAATTTGTTCAACTGACGTTTTGCCATTTATGTTGAAAATTGGCTATTATATTAGTGTTTTTCCAAAATAGTGTAAAATCTACCCGTTACATTTTTTATAAATATTAGTGTGAAACTCAAGAGCAGCAGCTGTTATCATACTATATGTTGTATTGTGAAAAACCCTCGTTCAGCTCAAGTGTATCCTTTTATGTCCAAAAGTAGCCTTTTCTTTTCAGTTCTTTCCCTGAAATATTTCAAGATCCCTCAGTTGTAATTTTAAATTTTGGTGTACAACTTACTTTAGTAGCAATTGCAGTTATGTTTTGAGGTGTGTCATTCTGCTCTTGTTCACCCTGGACGCTGACATTTTCTTTCAGAAAATAGCTGTTTTCAAGGTTTTTCAAAATAATTTCGAATCTGTTCAGTAGTTAGCAATAGTTGGTATCACATGGACCACGTGTCATATTTCAAAAAAAAAAAAAACTCTTGTTGCTCTCATGTTTTTAAATCAAAAACTGAAGAATAGCCTTTTCTTCGTTTACAGCAAACTTAGCTTTCGTTTCGATATGTGAGGTAGCGTAGCCTATTTAACTGTGTCATTCTTGGCTACGCTAGCATATTTTGAATTTATTCAGGTATTTTGAGGTAAAGGCGACTGACTCTTACTATCGAAACTTTTCATCATATCGAATGGTTAGCACTAGGTGTGTGGTTAACTTGTGAGGAGCACTACCCATGTATTTCAGTTCATTCTGTGGCGGATAGCAGTCTTGCTTCCAGTTGTGCTGTTCATTTCCTTTTAGTGTTTCCACCCTAGTAACTTAGCGTTGTTGTTTACTGGGTATGTTTCTCACGAAGACATGTTTCTGCCACATTTCTATTGTAGAACTGATAGTCCAATCAGAGTTCTCGGAGGAAAATGTCTGGTTGATCGTGTGAATCAAAGTATAGCTCCTAGTGTCGTCGAGGTTTGTGCAAAGTTTATTTCTTCTTTTGCGTAGGAACATGCAGTTTAAGGGGGGATTATGGATTTTGTTATAGATGTGTAAGCTTTGTTACTGAGGCTGTGTAATGACAGGGTGGCCACTGGATACTGGAAGTACTGGAAAAGTACTGGAGAAATTTTTTTATACTGGAAAAGTACTTGAAAACTACTGGAGTTTGGGGCTTAAAAATGCCATGTGGAATTTTGAAATTGCTTACCAAAATATACTGGAATTACTGGAAAATTGAAAAATTTGTTTCTTCAAATTTTGGTTAGTAGAAAAGTTGCTCGATTGGTTCTGAAAGTCCAATTAAACTGTCTCAAACCCTTACGATGACAACCAGCCCATGGATATGCCCTAAAGTTAAGCTTCACATAAATATCCAGGCAAGATACCTCTTGACGATGATCAAAACCACACTTTGTTACAACAGAAAAGAAAGGCAATTCTTTTGCCTACAACCTTGCAGGTGCAAGGGGATACCCCAGAGTCTGTCGATGTAAGTTCGAGACTGGGGTTGATGCATGACCTTGGTTTCCTTGCTTGTAGTGGATAGATAGTGAAGGATTGAGTTGCACAAAAATTAAAAGGATATGTGCCAGTTATTAGTTTTTTTTTCTGTGATACCTGCTTGAATGTAGTGACTTCTCGGTTGTGTTGTTTTGGGCTGATATATCATATAGTATGTCTGGGTGGACGGTGTCGTGGGACTTGGCTGGTTTCGTACAGGAGACGGGCGATGTTTGCTTGAGGGCCCGCACTAGATGACAACCATCAGTGGAATATCACCTTTCCTGGTGGTTCCAAGTACTCATCCAGTAAAGTGCTACTCAGATTTCTGTGGATACAGCCATCATCCCAGAAAGGGGAGCCATATTGGCTTGAAACTGGCACGTTATCTCAGTTCTCTGAACTGTTATGCCATCCTTTAACTGGCCGCTTTTGCAGAGCCGGTTGCAGGGTTGTTTTATGGCCTTGTAAGCACTGGGCTCTGTTCTTGTGGGCTACATTCTGCAACTACTATAATCAGAGAACTTTGCTGGTGTCTTGTTTGTCAGGCCCTAATAAACTCAATATTAGACTGCGAAACTAAGACTCAATTTCTTATCGCATGGAGAATATTTTTAACAGTTTTCTGCATAGTGGTTACCAACACTTCTAATCCGTATAACCACCAGATATTTATGCAGTTCACAAACCAGGTTAGTACAACATGGTAAGCTGGTGCCATAATAAACACAAGCATAATATATATATCACAGTTCAGTTTCTGTTGCATAACTCAAGTTACTTCTGTTCCTGTTTTACCTGCAAGTCATTGATTACTTTGGTGGCTGTAATCAGGAAACTGTAGTATTGAGCGCACCAGATGTTACCAGTCCATCATGTATTGCTTGATGGCTGCAATCACTAACTGAGGTATTACAGGACATCAGGTAACTTCATGGTACGCAGCATATTACGAAACATAATGTTCAAACAATGAATGCATGATAGCTAACCTGGGACCAGGATCCTCTTTTCTTTGCATAGGGGGCTGCTCGCCTATTCCATGTGCGAGCAGCTCCAGTGTAGGGGATTGGTAGGATCTGGTCGCAGGTTAATGATAGCTAGTCTGTTCGCGTCATGGTCTTCTCAACATGTCTTGCAGGAGGCAGGTGCTTCCTGCTTATGCAATCAAGAGCCTGCTCCAAATCACAATCATCAATTAAAGTTGTCATCATTCCTAGTGGTTCCAAGTTCTCAAGGATTTCGGTACGATCTTCCCGGAGTGGTAACCCAAATGGCTGGTCTTATGATCTGTTGCTCAGTCCTTGCGACTGTTATTTCCATCCTCTTCAAATTCACAAATTTCACTTTCTTTTTGTATTCTAGATGATAGTAGGACTTTTCTAACAAGGGTGCTTAATTGCCCCCTCTCAGTCTGTGAGTGTTAAGCAAGGATACCACATTTTCACAATATCTGTGTTTGTTGCACAATAAATCTTTGGTGCGTGTGAACAAGACTTCACCTCTGTCTTATTCAATCATACTCAAAACAAGTGCTAAGTTGATGTTTTGTGAAATGATGATTTTCTGCTTTATGCTTTTGAATAAATTGTGTTCATGTGGTGCATGTCAAAGCCACTAGTTATTTGAAGAGGAATGAGGCCAAGTCTGTAGGGTCTTTGTTAGCTTGTTATGGTAAACCATGATCGATGGCCATTCTGTATCTGGAGAGTGCATAATTCCTAGATCATGTACTGTTGCACTTGCTGTATTGAATCCGTACTTCAAATTCAACAAATTCCTCTCATCTAGCTGCTGCGGTATGCCCATTTTAAGTTTCATGCCATGGTTCAACTTTTATGGGCTAACCAGAAATCACCCAGTCAGTCTTTGAGATATAGCACAGGTTGTTAGTACTGCTGCTTACTCATTTGCACTGATAAGCATGGGCTTCACAAGAGAGAAACTTTAACTGCCAAAAGATACTGGAAAACTACTGGAATTTTAGAAAGGCAGCATGCTGGAAAAATTATTTATTACCAAAAAATTGTAAAAAGGTATACTGGAAAATGATGAAAATGTACTTGAAAACTACTGGAATTCTAGTGGATTTTCAGTTATGAAAATCCGTCGCCACCCTGAATGAGTACCTTTTGACAGAAATTGCACAGATTGAATCTATAGAAAGACCTGTGACACTTAGTGTGTCTTTTCTAATTGCTGGGGGAGAGAGAGGGGGTTGACAGTGGGGTGGGTTGCTAAATTTCTTAAATTTTTCTGTAGCCCTCTCCCGACTTGTTGCGTTCTGGTCAAAAGTAAAAAAAGTGTGTCATAATGTAAAGAGAATACATGTTTTGTGCCCCTTTCTCTCCAACATTGGCCTCCCGCTCTAGCGGAGAAGTCCTATAAAATGTGCTCCATCTGCCCATCCGTCACCAACATTTTCCCCCCAATAACCGTATTATAATGGATTCTCCTGAAATTTGGCACGAAGGCCAAGATCAATTAGTGAGCCAAAGTGATGAAGCCGGATTTTTAGAAAAAGACTTTTTGTCCGGCTTACAGGTGGCAATTTATGCCTACCAAAGGCCATTTTAGGGTTTTCTCAAAATTATTTCAATATCAATTTATTATTTTTTGTGATTTTGTTGCAAAACTTCGGAGCACTAGTAGCTATGTTATGAATCATGTGTGAAATCTGGGTTAACTGTCATTTGACTTGCAGGTTGCAAGTAACTCTCAAAAGTGGTCAGTTTTTAGGGCTTTTCTAATTATTTCAAGAACACTTGTTATTTTTCTGTAACTATTGGTCTGAATCTTAGAAACGTTCCTTTAGGCTTACATGTGGCATATGTTAAGAACCATCATGTATCATATCTGGGACAACGTGCATTCCACTTACCAATGGCAGGTTACATACATCCCCAATTTTTTTTTACTCCCGCTTTAGCGGAAGATTCCTATAAAATGAGGTCTGTCGGTCCGTCGGTCCGTCCGTCCGTCCGTCCGTCCGTCCGTCCGTCCGTCCTTCCGCGCATCACCAACGCATTGTCCCGGATAACCACTCAATGAATTTTTCTGCAATTTGGTGTGAAGGTGACAATCCATAATTGACGAAAAGTCATGGACCCGGAATTTTGAAAAAAGCTCTTTGTTTGGCTTGCAGGTGGCAATTTATGCCCAAAACTGGCCATTTTTAGGGTTTTTCAAAAATATTTCAAAATCCATTCATTACTTTTTTGTGGTTTATGGTATGAAACTATGGGACAATAGCAGTTATGCTATGGGCCATGTGTCATATCTGGGAAAACTCTCGTTCGGCTTGCAGGTGGCAATTTATATATGTCAAAAAATGACATTCGAATCTTGTCATTTTTGGTGTGAATATTTGGGGCAACTCTTTGCATGTTTTCATCCATATTCCACGTCTCCTGAGAAACTCGTTTAGTTTGCGGATGACGATTTTCCGTGTTTTTTCCAAATATGTCAGAAGCTATTCATCCAATTCTTGTCATTTTTGGTGTGAATATTTGGGGCAACTCTGCACATGTTGTGAACCATGTGCCTTGTCTCCGGAAAATCTCGGTTGACTTGCAGGTGGCAATTAACATCCAAAAATGGCGATTTTCATTGTTTTTCCTGATAATTCTAAAACTGTTCATTCGATTCTTGTCATTTTTGGTGCTGATATTAGGGGCACTTCTGCACATGTTTTGAATCATATGCCATGTCTCCTGAGAATCTCGTTTAGCTTGCGGGTGACAATTTACGTTCAAAAATGGCGATTTTCAGGGTTTTTTCTAAATGTGTCAAAAACTGTTCGTAGGATTCTTGTCATTTTTGGTGTGAATATTTGGGGCAACTCTGCGTATGATATGAACCATGTGCTATGTCTCCAGAAAATCTCGTTTGGCTTGCAGGTGGCAATTTGTGTCAGAAATTGGCTATTTTGGGGGTTTTTTCGAACACGGCATAAATGGTTGATTCATTTTTTGGCATTTTCGGTATGATTATTCGGGGCATTTCTTCATATGTTATGAACCATATGCCATGTCTGCGGAAAAACTCGTTATGGTTAGGCTTGGGGTGGTGATTTACGTCCGAAAGTGGCTATTTTCAGGTTTTTTCCAAATATGTTAAAAACAACTCTTCCTTTTTTTGTCATATTTTTGTTGGATCTTTAGGGCAGCTTACTTTATGCTGTGATCCATGCCTTATATCTTGGGAATATGTTTTTCAGCATGTGGGTTGCAATTTATGTCAATATTGGCTATTTTCATGGTTTTTTCAAAATATTTCTAGAACCCTTCATCGTTTGCTTGTTATTTGTGGTGTGAATCTTATGGCTTTTGTCTTATTTTTTTCTTTGATTTTACACAAAGATTCTCAATTAAGTTTGCGGGAGTCCACTAATTATGTGACTTGTTTGTTTTCGCAAGATATTTCAGCAATGCTACATGAGTTCTTCATAGTTTTTGGTGTGACGTTTTGGGGTACCACTATCTATGGTATCTGCCATGTGCTTTTTCTTGGAAAAACCCTCCTTTGGCTTTGATGTGTCCTCTTATACCCCGAAATAACCATTTATTAGGGTTTTTCGATCATATTTTGAGATCTTTCATTGAATTTGTGTTATGGGAACATTAAAAGTAGGAGTAGTTGTGTGCCGATCTGTTTCTTTTTTGTCAATTTTGGTGTGATAGTTCACTACAGTAGTAGGTATGTTCAGAGCATTCATATATTTTGAAATGACTACTCGTGGACCGGGACATGTCAATTTTTGTCCGAAATTAGCCTGTACCATACCAAGCGCACTGCGCTTCACTTGCTTGCAGAGCTTGGTTCGAGCAGAGGCTGTGAGCAGGCTATCCGAAATTAGTTCCATTTTTGGTGAAGACCATAATAATAGCTACTTTCTTTCTTTTTTGACCTGGCAAAAAGTTCCTCAATTGAGTATGAAGGATTTCCCTAATTCTGACGTGTTGTTATTTGGACCTTCCTTCTTTGAAGTGTCTATACTCTAAGGTGCTTAATAGAAGGAGGGGGGAGGTTGTGTGTGTGGGGGACGCTTATTAATTTTTGGATTTTTTTCAGACCCCTTGGAGGTTATTCCGACCCCTCCGCTTATTAATGTCTTGCATCTCATACTTTTTTTTCACCTCAGGAGTAAAATTTAGCGTTCTGCAGGTTCTAGAATTGGCACATTTTTGTGTATTTAGAAACTTTATTTTGCGAAAGAAGTGTTCACCACTGTGGAGAGTATATCTTAACACTGGCTTTGTTTTCAGACCCCCCAAAATGATTTAAGGATTTTCGAAACTTTCCGTATTTCCGACCCCTTGCTTACTAAGACCCCCTCCCCTGCTTATTAATTTTTTGTAAAATTTCCGACCCCCCTACTATTCACCCTATTCCGTATGGGAGGGGGGGTGCCTCGGGTTTTCGGAAAATATCTCAAAAACGCCAAAAGCCTATGAGTTGCTTTTTCTAGGCTTTTAGTTATAGGAGTTTACACATATCCTGGCCAAATTTGGTGCAATTTGCTTTTCCCGTTCCCGAGATATTACCCTTTTGTCACGTGACATTGACTAATATTCTGCATTTTTAACACAAACTCCATAAATAGCTGAAAATGAAGAAGTTTGGGGACTTTAAGCCTATTTTTAGTCATTTAGGGTCCATTGCAATGTAGCTCAAGCAAAATCGTGTTCAAATAATTAATTATGGCACCCACTACTAATTATGATGACGTCATTGAATAATTAATCAGACTGCATAATTTATGATGACGTCAAATTGTTCATTACATGTTGTTCTATCACCATACCAAGTTTGGTGGTCATTAGCTATAGCCAATCCGGAAATACTAGGTGCGGAATC
>JAOBRC010100010.1:0-23346 GCA_027575255.1 Scolionema suvaense | reverse complement strand
AATAAAAACTATATGTCATGTTTTGGTGTACTCTATCCACTGCTAGAATTTCATTTTTCACGTTACCCTTCCTTTAACAGTCTCAATCCAGAATGCTCTCATAAACATGTCAAATGGCTATTTCAGATCAATCATTATCGGTCTTTCGTCCGTCTAACCCATCTTCACAACAATCTCAGTAATTGAGTATTGCTATAATAGTGAGTCATGTTTGGGGTTCATGAAACAATATGTCCCACTATAGAGTGAATCTTCAACCATTGCGACTTGGCTGCTGTACGCTGCATACACTTTCTTCAGTTCAGAAGTTCAGATTTGTCGGAGCCTGTTTTCATGATTGTTGAAGCGGAGGCACGTCCAACAGGAAGCTATATAGAGATGTTTAGGTGCTGTTGCTTACCACGATGATCTTTTTCTAGCCTTGATCAAGATCAATTGATCTACTGGATTTGAAGAATGTCTATAGCGTGTGTGTCTGGAACAGGTTCTCCACAGGAGCATAATTTACCTGGAATTTTTGTCTGAACCTGTTTATTAGCCAGCACCGCTGGTTTTTAGGACCATGTTCATTGCCATGAACCCAAAGACAGCATTGCTTTGGAGTCGTACACTTTGCAACTGCACAACTGGTGAGATAAAACGTAGCTCTGTGCTTTGGAGTCACTAGTCGCAAATTCGTGAATAGAACATGAGTTTAAACCAGGCAAACCTATTTGCCGCATCATCTTCTGTTGGTCTACAATTAATACCAAAATATCTTCACCAAACACTATTTTTGGTGAAGATTTATTTCCCTGAGATTGCCTGAATTTTGTATATCTGTGTGATGTACAGATATGTTAAAGGAATGCACATTGCTTGTTTTTGTGGCTGCTTACTGCCTCTACTGTGTCTCAAGATGACAGCGCTTGCCTAAAGCTAGGAGGTTAAACTTTTATTCTCCTTGCCTGAAGATGTATTTGGTTATGTTGCAAGGTTGGGGAATGCAGATAAGGACAATTGATAATGTCAAATTTAACTGTTTTTTTGGGCTTTCATATTTGCTTGTTTGTTGCAGGTTTATTTTTAAGACAATTTTTCAGAGTCTCAGGTAAAAAACCAGAACTCTGAGGACCTAATTGCTAGGGTCAGCGTACCTACTCCTGTGTGTAAAGAGAGGGGGGCTTGTATAGAGGCATGAAGGCATTTGCTCTCAAGTACTGTTAGGGGACTATTTAATTTTTCCTCACTTTCATACGGCATTTAAATTTCACCAGGAGCCGCCTTGAAAAACACGTTTACATCTGGGGTGCACGTTGCTCTGCTTCCATGATTATATAGGTGCTAGTTATACCTTGTTTGCATTTTTGTTCTTGTTTTATTGTTAAATAGCATTTTTCCTGCGGGAACAACTTTCCTTGTATAATGAACAAACTCTATCAGCTCAAGTGTATGATGACCTGAGTTTTCACACATTCATCACTTGTCTTGTATACCTATCAATGAATTTCAAGAAACTTTTCAACCAATTTCAAGATGTTTTGAACAAGTTTTAAACAAAGGTTTCTCATCGCCAAAAGCATTTTGTGCAGCTATGGAAGATAGTGAAAACATATAATTATGCGTTAAACCTTCATTGGTACTGGTAAAAGCTAGGATACGAACAGCCGCTATGCCCTCCCACGTAGAAAATAGTTGCTCGGCTGTAGGTGCAGTACTCACCATTTATCGAAAGGGGTACAGTTTAAGGTTGCATACAAATTAATTAAAATAGTTTGGGTGTCTTATTTGCCTGTCCAGAGGTCTTAGGTCAGTTTGGGTTCCAGATGGGAGTTTTTTATATTTATTTAAACTTTTGTTGAAACTTGTTTTTTGAAACATTTTCTGAAATTCATTGAAAACTTTTCTGAAATTTGTTGAAATGTATGTAGGACACATGTTGTGATACCTCAGGGCCATTGCAGTACAATAGACAGACATTTCTGCGCTGTAGTAAATGCTTTCTCTGCTTATCTTCATGAGGGGTGTAAATCTTGAAGGCATAAGCCTTGTATTGGCTCATGTTCTTTTTTTACTCCCGCTTTAGCAGAAGAGTCATGTAAAATGAGGTCTGTCCGCCCTTCCACCCTTCCATCCGTCACCTGCGTGTTTTCCCGGATAACCACTCCATAGATTTTTGTGAAATTTGGCGGGAAGGTCAAAATCAATAATCAACACAAAGTGATGGAGCAGGGTTTTCTAAGACAAAAAAATGTTTGTTCAGAATACCTGTGTAAATTTATTCCCTAAAACGGCCTTTTTAGGGTTTTTTCAAAATATCTCAAGGTCCAATCATTTTTGTGATTTTTTGTGAAACTTCAGAGTAATAGTGGTTATCTTATGCATCATGTATCATATCTGGGAAAACTCTAATTGGACTTGTGGGTGGCAATTAATTCTCAAAAATGGCCGTTTTACTTCTGTTTTTGTCAAATTATTTCAAGAACACTCAATTAGTTTTTTGTTATTTTTAGTGTGAATCTTAGGTGCAGTGTTATTCATGTATTGGGTCATGGGACATATCCAGGAAAACTCCTCTCAGGCTTACACGTGGTCATTTTTGCGATCAAAAATGGCCAATGATGGCTATTTTCCAGGTTTTTTTCAAAAGATTGGGACAACGCTTCATTACTTCTAAGTTTTGGTATCATGAAGGTATTACCTTTTTCCATAGTATTAAGTACTATGATTGTCATGAACGATTTCTCATGTCCGGGGAAAATCTAGTTGACCTGGTGGGTGGCAAATTATGTACGAAATATTTCGAGAAACAGCTTATTAGTTTTTTGGTCATTTATAGTGTGAATCTTTGGGGCAACACAACCCATGTTGTGAACCATGCATCATAATATCTTGGGCAAATCTTGTTTGGCTTGTTGGTTGCAATTAATGTCCTAAAATGGTTATTTTCAGAGTTTTTTTTTCAAAATATCTCAAGAACTCTTTAGTTGTGTTTTTTGTTGTTGTAAATCTTAAGTGCAAGGCTCCTTATGTTAATGAACTATAATGTGTTGCATGTTAGAAAACTGTCATACTCTTGCCATGTTGCAATACTGCTCAAAAGCTTATTTTCCACACACAAGCACAAATAAAGGCATGCAAAAATACTCACTTATGATAGTATTGTAGTGGTATTGTGATGCACTGACTTCTTGAATTACCTCTAGTATTGTATTCATGATATGGGAGAAGTCCATTTAATAATTAGGACTATTATTGCATTAACATGACTTCCACTATGGACTACTTCACTACTTTTGCTATGCTGACAAGCTCAGCTTATTGTCCATCCTGTGCTTAAGATATCTTTTGTTTGGTAGGGTAAAACTTGCAGGAAATGATGGTTTCCTTTGAGACTGGTTATGATTGATGGAGCTTAATTGACCTGCATATTTTTTATAAATAACCTGTTCATAAGAAACCAACTAGTCCGGCTTCCCTGATTTAAGAAACTTGAACTACTGAGCAAAACACGCGAGAAAAAAAGATAAGAAACACGTCAAATGTTGGAAACATGAAGTGCTACTGTTTCGTTCCCTACGGAGTAAAAAATATTAACACCGTCCTGACATATGAAGACGTAAATCACATAGAAATCATTTTCCTTGCATTGGCACTCATGTTCTGTTTTGAAGATTTGCATTATGGCTTTGATGCATTGTTTAATTGGCAATGCTCTTTGCAAGCTTTTCATATTTAAAAATCCCAATCAGAAAAATCTCAAAAAACTTAAGAAACTGGATGGGTGCATGGTTGCTTATAAAGAAAATTGTGTAATCAGAAACAACCTATATAATTAATGAATCATTTCGTATATTCTGAGAAGACTCACCATCCACGCCACCTAGCAGCGAATCGGAAGAATCTTTGGGTAGTCTGCAGTGGCGTGGAGCTTCGTACCATTATTGATGCGCGAATATTGTGTGTCGTAAGATCACTCTCTATCGTAAAAACTCAATTAAACCACCCCTCGAATAAGCCCCCACCCCAGAACCAATTTCTGACAAATAAGCCCCCACCCTCGAATAAGCCGCCACCATAGGAAGTGTCATCCAAAGGAAATCGTTGCATCCGTTCAAAAACCTGTCAGAGCTAACTAAAATTACAATATTTCATTGAAACAACTGTTTACCAGGCCCTTTTCCATGCATTGCTCCTTTAAACCATTCAGAAAGCAAAAAAAAAACGGTTCACTTATGAGTAAAATCATCGAAAAATTGCAAAAAGTCCAGTACCAGAAAGGTCTTCCATGCATAGGAATTTAGTAAGTCCCCCTTTGAATAAGCCCCCACTCCCAAATCCATTTCTGTCAAATAAGCCTCTGGGGGCTTAATCGAGTCATTACGGTATCTCGTCTGAGGCACTTCTAGGAACTCAGAAAACCTCATTTTTAGTTTAATGTACTCATAAAAGACTGTTTTAAGGTACTGCATTGGTTTCATGGTCTGGCAGGTACTTAACAGGTACTTACGGCGCCTGGCAGAATCCGCCTCCTCGGTAGTACACCAGCCCGGCAGGAATAGGGCTAAAGCGCAGTGGTGAAGAGGCAGTAAGAGGCTCACTGGTCTGCTTCGAAACATATGCATGACATGTAGGTTTGAGAAAGAGCATTTGGAACCCATTAACCATTTAAGTTTCCCGTTCAGGGAAGTTGCGGGCATACTAAATATGCAGCATTGCATTGAGGAATAGCTATCCCTTGAGCAAGTTGATTGGCGGTGCACTCGTTGCAATCTGCCTACGGCAGAAAGGGAGTTAAAGCAGAGAGATCTACAAGAGAAGCTGGTTCAGCAAATTAAAGGTATAGAGTTGGTCCAAGATGAGACACTGACAAAATCACTAGGCATGTTTGACTTCCTTTTTGTGGCTCAAACTTAGGTGATGCTTACTATGATGTGAGAACTGCTGCAAACCATTATGTGGCTGATTGGCATCTGGCCATTATTACAGCGTATATGTTTTTACCTAATAGACGTTGGTGGCTACAAAATAACTCCACATTAAAAAGATTAGCATCTTCCAGAGTCTCACCTAACGCTGCCTAATCGCAGTTTCTCTCCAGGTCAACATCATCAAGCCAACTTCATCTTTAGGACCAATGAAGTGAATCAGGGTGACGAGACAAAAAGGAGATGGGACCCTGGAGGAGCACTTACAATGTTGAAGCTAACAGAAACTTTCCACAGGGAAAGATGAAAAGAATTAAGCCTGAAGTAACTATCCCAAGTCCATCCTGATATAATAGAGAATATTAGGGAACAAGAAAAAAAATGTAAAGACAGTTCTTTCACCCGGTGGCCAAAGAACCCATCCATGAAGAGGTGATGAACGAGAAGAGGGAGTGAAGCATTCCGCTAAACATGCACAAAAGACCTTGCAAATATGGGCATGGCAAGCATTTCCGTGAAATGATGCTACTTGCAACTTGCTCAAACCCTTTGTGGGGCACTTCAGAGCATATCATTTACATGAGCTAATCAGCTACTGACTAGCTATCTCTCTCAATGCTCCATCTTCTTCACACAACTAGAAGGTAACCTTAAACAGGAAGATAAATGGGAGCTTACCAAGAATTGAGAACAAGAGAAAAATATATACATATATTTGCCATCTAACATCAGATCCCCATTTTCACGCTTGAAAAACTGTTCGATGTCCATGGTTATGAAAAGAAATGGAGAAATCTGATATGGATGCAGTGATGAAGAGATCTGGTATAAATAGGCTTCAACCGGCTTTAATGGATTCTGAAGAGGCCATCATGCTAAGATACTCCTAGTTTTTTCAACTGTTGATTTATGACTTTGGCTTTCATTTTCTTAGCATAAATAAAAGTCAAATCCAATTTAGGAGGGTATGACCAAACCGCCTAATTACATAATGTTAGTAGGTCACTTATAGTTTTTTCATCAGCACGTGTAAAAGAAAGGAAGGCTTGTAGGTCTGGCCAATATACAGGTCTAGTATCTCTTTGTTGAGGTTAGTCGACATATTTGCTTTTAGCAACGAGATCTTTACATATACAATTCATTGTCATTTATGTATAACACTTGTGGAACACCTTAAAATCGATGTTCAAACACTGATGCTATCTGATCTCTCAGTTATTAAACCCCTAACTAGTGAAGCAATGAGCAGGACACAAAACCACAATTTGAGAAGGCCTTCACAATGCTAATCAAGCCTGTCAATGAGAGGCATACAAATTGATTTCTGGAAATGAGCGATTATCACATGTCTGAATCGCCCAATAACATACCTAAATGTTGACTAATTGTCAGCACTAATGTAAACTACTCTTTTGCCAAAACATTTAATGGTGGACTTGTCGTACTCCTCAGCCTTAGTTTACACTCCCTTTTCCAGGTATGAAAGTAATCAGATGAGGACGAAGGTAAGTAAAAGATCACTGATCAGAAATCGCCCACCCAAATCCATTGAGGTGTGCTTCTGCAGCATGCCTGCTGAAACTTACTATGATAGCCTTGATTAACTGAACAGAACATCTGTATAGGTAAAAGGCAAACAACAAAATCATAGGTTGCAGAGTAGTACTTACAGTAAACAAATAGTGTTTGAGGTATTGACATCAAACTGTTAACTCCATCAGTGCTGACACTGCATTTATACTTTGCTTGGTTTTCAAAGCGAGATACTGTTAATTGATAAGTGGTTGATGATCCAGATGATAACAAGACATCCCCACGGTAGAAGTTGATTGTTACTGGAGTGATTCCAGCTATCTGGCACGTCAGACTGACAGTGTCTGCCTCCATGGCTGGATTCTTAGAGAACTGGACTTGCGGCTTTTCTGTCTGATCCGCAGCATCTTAACAAAGTAGAGAGTAACTTTCAATTTAAATGGCACAGTACTAAACTCTAGTAAGACAATAGCAGACCCTTGTTGCAATAATATATGACTTTGGATGGGTCAGTCAATACTTCACACATAAATTAACAAGAGTGAGCATGGAGTAGTAATGTGTGATGGAGCTGACTGGCACCTCCCAATTATACATATACACCTTTTGTCAGACGCGTCAGATGTTCCGTCATTTTAGAAAATGGGAAGTGTGGGGCAAAAAGAGCAACACTGGGCTGTCAAAACCTTTGAAATGAGGTTCTGAAGGTAATGTCTAATTAGAAAACACGATTTGGAGTGGAAAATACCATAGCAGTCACAAAAACACGATGCGGAAAGGAAAACGCCCTAGCAGTCACAAAAACTGACAATGATGTCATCAAATTTTTCTCTACCGACAAATGAATGATCACATTGCAACTGAGTGATCACAGTGGCCACAAAAAGTTTTTACCAAAATGTTCCTAGATAACATAACACTTCGGAAAAGTCACTAAAGAGCAGCTTTCTCCCTTTTGCCATTTTTAAACAATTTTGGAAAGCATGTAGGGTTGGATGGGGCTGTCTTTCACTGATTTCAGAGTAAGTGTTTCTTATGAAATCACCGGACACTAAAAGATCTATTGTAATGGCAGAAAGTACTGAGCTTTCCTTATAAGCGTTCACCTTGTCAAAAATTTGCAAACTTTGGTACGAATTTGATCAGGATTTTAATTAATTGCGAATGCGAAAATCAGAAACTGGGCATAATAATAACTGCATCTTCCTAATGAAAAATAAAAATGCAGTCAAATTATTTCGTAATTCAGACTTCTAGCAGGAAGGCTGTAGCTCTCAACTAGAGGAGGGTCGCTCTTTAAGGCCACCCTAAGGATAATACCACAAATTCAGACAAGGTCCTTCAGCAATTCACCATTCTAGATAAGATTGGCTACGAAAACATACTAACCGACCAATTGCTTAATTTTTCTGTCCTTACAAGGTTCAAATAATCCGTCAAAAACCAGAAAACGGAACTTACCCTCTGTTGCCCTTTACAGCAAACGGCCACTCTCTCAAAGTTGTGCGTTGCACCTTGCTAACCAAAGATTTAGCAGTTTTTGATATAGCAAGAAAGCAAGGTAAGCAACGCAAACTTAAACAAATACAGACCATGGTTTCTGGAGAAATTACCGGGAAGTTTTGAATAGCCTACTTGGTGTTGATGTTGAAGTTTGTCCTTTCCCACATTTAGCTACAAGTTTAAAGGTTTTCTGTATTAATCGAAATAAAAAGATGCCGAAAATTCACATTGCATCGACAAAGCAAATTTTATTGCCAGCACAAACAGCATAGCCACTCAACATTTTCAACATCATTCAGCGCTTCAGGTGTGAGTCGAGCACATTCAAACCACAACCACTCTTCACATTCGCCACACTGGATCCATTCACCGCCATCAACATCTATTCCTCCACACTGAGCATACTCATTGCTGCAGTTTTCTGTTTTCTTCAACCCATTTCTATTTTCCTTTCTGGACCTCCACTTTTTGTCCACATTTTGATGCTTTGATTGTTGGCTTTTGCTTCCCTCTTTTCTTCTTCACTCGAGAACTTGGGCCTCTAGGAGTTCCATGCACGTTGCACCAGTAAGATGGCGTGGCAAACTAACCTACTTGTCTTTCTTTGGAACTGTTCCTTTTACCTCAGTGTAGTACTTTGTCCACAACTAATGACAAGTCCCAGTTTAACGATCAGAAGCTCTTGTCCTCCACCTTTTTCTGGATGGCTTCAACTTCCAAATATAGGAGCTTCCCACGTTGCAAAAAGGGCATCATTATCAGCAGGGATGTTGCTCTCTAATCCGTGATGGAAAAATCCTTCTTGGTGGTCATTTAGCACAGTTTCAAGCTCTTGCAATGCCTTAAAGACTGGGTTCGATCATCTAAGATGGTTGCGTATTCTCAGTAACTTGAGAGTTGAATTCAAAAGGTGCTCTGGTCTACCAGGAGAAACAGTCAAGTCCAGTAAAGGGGAGCTGACAACTGATGGGTCAGGCACATCAGAAGGCCTTGCAGTCACATCTACACCACCTTCATCAACTGACGCTTCATCATTTCTACCAATAGCATCTGCCCCTGACATACCATCTCCTTTCGGTCGTCCATAAAAAATTCTGCGTTTCCGGCTACCCAGTCGGTCCTATTTTACGACAGAAAAAAACTATCCAACCGGTGGAAGCTCTGAAAACACTCACCATTCCTTTTTTAAAATTATTCTTCTGTCCCATATTTCTATTTTCACATGTAGTTGTCCGGAGCATAAACTGCCTCACACGAAGTGCCGGCATGTAAAATGCTTCACGCACCTTCGTAAACGTACATTAAATCAGATTTGCCCCGTTCCATGTCTTAAACGTCCTTCCACTCATACCATCCATGACTTATAACGCAATAATTTTCAGCAAGCTCTAAAGTTTCTGCCAGTAAGTTCATCCACGGTGATTTGCCATAGGCAAGAACGAGTGAGAGGTGGATAAGAAAACTGTTTTGCACCTGGCAGGATGGTAGGTAGAGAGGTAGATGTACTTGCTGCCTAAGCTCTAAGCCACGAATATATATTAGAGTAGTAGTTAAAATGTACTTGATTGATTGGTTTGGTCTGAAGAAGCATGTGTACAGGAGGAACATCTTACTTGCGGGAGCAAAATTTCGTGTTTGGCTGTAGCTAGATGCCCTAGGTAGGGCCAAGCGGCAAAAAAGGTATGCTGCATTCCGGTTGGAATATTTCACCAAAAAAAGTTTTCCAGCCGACCGGTCCTCTTAAATTGTGTCGATGGAACCAGACATTTTTTTAAGAATTGGCCTTACCATGCACACCAACAACTGTAGACTCGTTACTGCCGACACCTTTAGAAAGAAGAGTAGATGACTCTGGCGTAGCAGTTGAAGTTGCGCTTCCAAAAGGCAGCCCAAATACTCTGGATGGAGTGAACATAACTCCATCAATGACGTATCTTCGAAAGGATGCAGCTAGTAAATCAGCATGACGCACAGATTCAAAAGCTTTGGTGAAGACGGTAGCAAAAGACCGCTTTGTGACGCAGACTGCACCAACACCTTTTAATACAGACTCTACAGAGAATCTAGCACATTCTCGTCTCCAAGCAGCTTTGAAAGAACCGAAGAAGCCCCCTGTCCCAAGGCTGCAAGACATGAGAACAGTGTGGTGGGAACCAGGAAAGAAGGATTCCATTAGATTTCAGAAATTCACAGATGCCCATCGACCAGCAGCACAACTGAATGAACATTTGGCAGATACTTTAGAAGATGGTTCGCAACAAACGCATAGAATTGCAAAGTCTCCATCCAACCTGGAAATAAAAGGTAAAATTTCTTTGTACTGTTGGAATTCAATGCAAACGGCTCAAGTCATTTTACGCCAGAAGAAAACAGAAAACGTCAAGCCACCATTCATAAAAATTAGTTCAGCAAAATTAATCAAAACTCGGAAAAAGAAGAAAAAGGAGATTAGAGGAAGGAAAGACAGGCAAATATGGTCATTGTTCAGGCCTAGAATCTTCACATGCACTTCTCCAAACTACCACATTCGCAAAATCAATGCTGAAAAATCCATCACTACATGTGATTTGCAAAAATTAGTTCTGCAAAACCATTCGGATTTGTCCCTTCAGTAGCATAAAACAGTTCTGCAAAAATTAATTACCATAGGGTAGCCAAATACAAACTAGCAATTTTATACAAAACTATATTGTTTATAACAACCATATTTCTCAAAGAAAATAATCACAAACCTGAATCAGACACAGCAAGGTGGACATTTGCTGGGAATCCAATTACCAGACCACTATTAAGTCATTTCCCAGGGAATATTTTGGTCGGTGGTAGGACATTTCCGTTGGCGCAAATACATATTAATGTAGTCATGGAACTTTTGATTTGTCGGTGACTTGAAAAGCACAGCTGATTGTTTGATCGACACATATTTTCATGCTGCTGGTGTTTTGCTGAGGGAAGGCAGTTTCGTCAGCGTTGAATACTTGATCTGGTGATGCAATATTGTAATCCTTACAAAACCATCTCAAATACGTCAAACCAGCCATAGACAGCCTAAAAATAAAGAAAGATAGAAGAGAATAAATACATCTGAACACCAGCTGTTTTATGCAGCATGAGCATCCAGTCAATCCATCACCTTGCATAGAAAAATAATTCGTAGATTTTCAACTCGAGAAAAAAAGAATGTAAGATGCTAAAAAATTGCAATGAATCTATAAAATAAGCAAAAAGAAGGGAAAAGAGAGAGCTGGAAATATAGGCTTTTAATTGCCCATTTAACAGGAATGTTAAAATTAAGCACTTGTCAATTACCTCTTCACTGCAAGCTCGAAGAACATGCCGCTTCTAAAGTCTCAGAGTTGCGCATCTTCAGGTTTGGGTTTCGGTGCAAGAATCCAGGGCACCAGGTCTTTCCAGGTCTTTTTTAGACAAAATCGTCTACTTTGTTTCCAGATTTATCCCAATTTTTTTTAATACTTCAGCGATTTCCCATTTGGTGGGACCAAAGCCAAGATGTGACATTTCACTGAACCAAGCAGCAATTTTATTTTCCTCTGCCTCAATAGGAATTGTCTTCCGGCTGGGTTTTTGCTTACGAGGTGTACTTTCACCAGGAAGTTTTTTCTCATAGTCCTGCAGTGAATCCCGTGCTGGGTAGAAGCTGTCGAGACAGGCAAGCCATTTTCGACAGCTTCAAGTGCAGCTTCAAGCTGTTCGTCTGTATATTGGATTGACTTGGAACTTGGTTTTGGGTGTGTGCCAGGAATGTTACTGAAATAAATAAAACAAGAATGAGTGAATAATTTATATGTGCATCCAACAGTAGTTCTTCACAATAATGGCTCCTCAACTGGATTCACATTGCATTTAGTCATACTCATTTCTCAAATTTAGAACTATTCTAGTTCATTGACACAATTTTTGACTTTAGATTCGGCTTCCATGATAAATTTCATGTCAGAAACAGTAAAAAACCGAAGTTGAAAAAAAGTTGAAAATCCAGAAACTTCCTATTTTTTAACCATCAAAAACGAGCCAGAATCAGTAAAAAAAATAATCATAAAAATAATAAATGCTATCAGAAGAGACCATGAATAAGTTTTAATCGCACCCATGACTTTGGTTTCATCCAATAGACAGAACTAGGGTGATGCCATTCTTATATACCGACCCATATGTGTTACACCCTTTTTCACCCGTACGAAGAATTGAGACAGCCATTCATGGATGAATGAGGAGATACAAAGCCTTATCAAGGAAAATAAATAACAGTGATTCGTAGTTGCGACATGATGGGGTTCGTGTTTTCGCTCAACCAAGGTTTTAACAAAAACAGCTTACCTCAACATAAAAGCGTCTGATGAGATCGTCTCGTACAACATGCAAGGACCACCTGCGAAGCTGCTTCTTGAAAGTGGCGCGAAAGTGATAGGTACAGTCCATTTCAAGCTGCAAGGACACGGTTGGTGTTGATTTATATTAAATAAAATGCAACTTTTTCAAAAGCTGGCCTTAAAGGGCGAATGACCTTAAAGGGCGACCCTGCTCTAGTTAACTTAAAAATGTTAAAGCACAAAAACCACGCAACATTCCTGAATAGATTCGTTCGGTAATGCAGATCACTCCTTACTTCTTAATGCTGCTACTATTGCCAGAAATGTGCCAAATTTGTAATCCTTCATTGTTAGCAAGAATAACTTTTTTGAGTTAAATGCTTGCCGAGTAATTGCTTTATCTTCAATGGGTGAAACATCCCAGTCAAA
The DNA here is from genome assembly GCA_027575255.1 of Scolionema suvaense. NCBI lineage: Eukaryota > Metazoa > Cnidaria > Hydrozoa > Limnomedusae > Olindiidae > Scolionema > Scolionema suvaense. Next base: position 10,643 of record JAOBRC010100010.1, on the reverse strand, counting down.
TAAATCTGCAATAATAAACTTTTGTATACAAGGAGGTGCAGTATATGCCCTGAAAATAAAGTTCGCCATGCAAGGAGCTTCGGTAACTCTAACAACATCTATGACATGGATTAACACAGTCAGTGACAAAAAGTAAGTATGAATCATGTATCCAGATAATTCCAACTTCAATTGAATACATAACAAAATACTGTGCATACCTGCTGTCTGTGATATTGTGGTAATGAGTAGAATAAAGACAATTCTGAATAGTATAATATAGCAGTCAAGTCTGCAAAATAACACAATATTGACGTCTTGCCTTGTGCTTTTTGTCTGCATGACAGAATTACTTTCATTCATCCATGTACAAGTAATTTACTTGCTTGTAATTGTAGAGTTGTTTCTCTTATTTTGTCTCTACCCTTGTTGGTCTAGATATGATGACTGATTTTCCCCTTTGGGAAAAATGATCATTTGTGAATCCTTTTGCAAAAAGCACTGAAATTGCTGAAGGCTCCGGTTAGCACAGTTGGTTACGCGGCTGACTTGTAACCTATAGGTTCCAGGTTCGAGCCTCGCTCCGGCTGGCTAGCGCGAAATCCCAAAAGATTGAGATGGGTAGGGATTCAGTAGTTTCTCAGCAGCTTTGTGTGGAGAGAAGAGCAGCAACTGACTTTAGCAATTCGACAATCCTCCACATCAGCATACGAATTCAACGATTTCGAGCACTGAAATTGTTTGACTTTTTTATAGGCTTCCATCATGCAACAATTTGTCCATGCTGATCGCGGGGTATGGAAAATTGCAGTCAAGTTTCATCAGAGCTACGCTAGCCCTATCATAAGAATAACAATGATGTCATAAGCAAGTCTTTTTTTCACGATGTATGCAATCATGATACGCAAGTGCATCAATATCAAATGCAATCTCCTCTCTCCACAAAGCAGACCATCGGATTGATACCCGTATCCAGATTTCAGGCCTTAATTCAATAATCTATGGTGATGTAGACCGCCTACTGTTCATGACCATAATTGGATCTGAAGAGCATGAGCAGTTCTGCTACTTGATGTAAGGAGAGAAAGGTAGAAACAATAATTTAAATCAGACTTGGCAGTGATAAGCTGTAATACATTCTGATGTATCCGTACTGTTTTGAGAAAAACCTTCTTGACTAGAAAATGGACTAGGTCATGCAAGGAAAGATACCCAGTGTAAAATTACCCATTTCGCACAATTTTCGGTGGAAATCCTACCCAGGTGACCTACGATTATGTGCATAATTCCAGCTCACTTAATTTATGGCAGACATAATTCGCTAAAACATTTCATTGCAAGTATTAAGAAACTACATGTACACTTAATTGTCTCTATATTCGTTACACAAAGGATTTTCTCATACCAAAACATAACTATCTAGACTACCTAAGGGGTAGAATTTTTCGTTGATATTAATTCTCACGAGCCAATTCTTGGGTATTGCTTTTCACCAATAGTGCAATAAGAACAGTTCTGTGAGTATCGATTTTCACCAATCCATGCAAAATGATCTTTTTCAGAAGGCCATTTACAGGCTAGGGTGCTGAAAATCTGTGAATGTGTGCATTCAAAACCATTCCAGGTATTTATTTTCGCAAATGGTCAATTAAGACAGTTTAGCAAGTACATAACTTCGTGAAATCAACCACAATTTGCGAAATTCACGAAAATTTGTACCCATGAAATTTCTAGGAGCAATTTTACTTTACTCTTCGATCATGTAGAGCAAAACTTAGCAGCTAAGCGCAGCCAAAACTACAAGCTCAGCAAACAGTCCAGGGACTGCTTAAGAAGGCTCCCATCCTTGATAGATCTATAGAACGTACAAGTTCATGAAAGCAACTTTATTCAATCAAAGCCTCATAGTGCTCTACAGGAGACTTTTGATGCTTTCAAATCCTTGTCTTCCTACAACCACATAAGCACCACAACGTACTTAACTGAAATATCACTAGAACAGCATGCGTAGGTTCAATCTGATTTTGGTATCACGTAATTGAAACACAATGACTACCCAATTTCTTAAGAGCATTAATTACATTCTTGGACCTGCTCTGTGAAAAACTTGAGTTACCTGTAGGCAATTCCATCACCACAATCATTGGCAATGCTTCACATTGTTTGGATTTCACGAGTCTAAACTACACAGCAATAACAGCATAACAGCTTTTTTTCTTGAAAAACCTTATTATCCCACCATACTGCTTAGTTCCTCCCGAAAACATTTTGGGCAAGCAAACTCCATAACCATACAGCAGTTTAGCCTGCTTATCAGTTCAACCTTGTCCGCAGGATAACAGTCGGTTTGTCCTTTTGTGTTACATGCAAAACCAGAGCACTTTGCATGCAAATCAGTACATCACATTAGAAACTTCGAAAGTGATAAAGAGCTGCACAGCATACTATAAGTTTTATCAAGAGGTGAACTAAAACACACACATGCACGTTTTTCAGGCTTCCCTGAAAAATCAATACTGGTTTCACATAGGGATAGTGCATGTGGCAAACAATGTGGCCCCAAGATTGTACCAATATGTGAAAGATAAACTGAAACATCAAATCACGTAAAGCAGAGAAAGCCATCTATCTGCAAAATCTATTGTTCCTAAGCAGCAATAGCGATACTGGTAGTGATTATGGGCTGAAGCCATTTTACATGTCTAAATCACATGCAAAGCTTACGAGCCCACCCTCAAAATGTATAAAGCAGCCTATGAAGACACAGTTCACCTTCCGCATAAACATATTCACCCTGATCACTCTATCCAAATTCTCAGTGAAATGCTCCACGAAACTTACGCATGTTCCGAAAATAGGAACAGAAATAGTGGTTGGGATGAGAACCCACACGGTTGTCTCCCACCAAGACTCATAGTTCTGTCATCGGACTAATGATGAAGCTGGATGTAATCTTGTGTGTGAGGCCTCCTGTCCCCTATCCAGCATAGCATGCTTAAGTAAAGTGTTAATGCTGGCAAGTACCCATACGGTGGTACCTGCTTTTCCATGAATCGATTTCAGTGACTTTTGAACAAATATTTCCTACATTTGGAAGCATGTTGGACTGAAAGAAAAACAAGTGAAATAAACCTTGTGCATCACTATTGTAATCTATGCCTTGGCATCAATTTTCCAGTTGGAGGCATCCTGTAGGTATGTTGTCAAAATGTTGTCACATACCACACCACAACCTGAAAGACCTAAAAATATATCATCAACAAGCTATAATTTGGCTCAGTATCATATAGCTATACTACCAATACTACAAATTAACTGCAAACATAAACATCAACTGCAGCAATGCAGGACTACTTTTAGGCCTCTATCCATGCACTCTAAGCTACCTACTTTTTGTGAGAAGATTAAGGTTTTACTACTTTCATTGCACCATAGGTGTCAAATGGAGGCAAAAACCACAGGAACCTGAAGACTATTCTACTCTTAAAGTATGTAAACTAACAGTAGGAGGGATCTAATTGTAGGTTTATACAATCCAGCAGAAAACCCTTTTCAACATTAGCATGCAAAACACTGGAAAAAGCAGAAGCACAAGAATCTAACACAACGGAAACTCTCTGATACAGTTGACCAGTGCAGAATTACTTTCTTGTATCACTCAATCAAAGCCTGAGTGAGTTCATTGTTTACCCACGGTAGAAAAGTGCTGGGAGAAATGTGTGATTTTTTTTATTGAGCACAATGAATTCATGCAATGATCATCTCAATGCACTTTGCTGTTACACCAGACAAAAAGCAAAGTTTCAAACAAATAACTCCAATCTATTCTAATAAGCATCTATTCAACTAGTTGCATCAACAGTACAATACAGATGTAAAACCTATTTGTCAATTCAATAAGAACATCAAGCTCACCTGTATGACATATCCATGTGGTGTGAGATATCGATGCAATAAATAAACTACTGAACCATCCAAAGATCATAGTGTGCATGCGTTGAATGAAGACAACCAAACTACATCTAAGAAAAGCAGAACCAGAAGGGTCAAATAACATATAATACGACAATATAACATAATACAACAGCATATATGTGCATAAAAGGAACAAATAAGCCCTAAGTGTGTGTCGCAGTTTGCCAAAAATAATAAAATCAGCTAAAACAAACCTACTCCTACCCAATTTTGATTCATTAGCAAATTCCCTTCACAAGCACAATCCAGGCCAGGGCATTAATAGCACTCTTCAAAAAGGAAAGAAAATGGCATATTCATGCAGCTTCGGGGCAACGTTTGGGTGAACGTTATACTTATTAAGTAGCTGAATTTCAATGCTTAGGGGGAATGCAATAATGCCATGAAACAGCAAGTACGATGAAGAGAAGACTTTGGTAAAATGAATGACCTACAAACTGCTTCCTCTTTGAATTGCAAGAAACTCTTTGGCTGAAGAATGTACAAGGTATGTAATAAATTTTGGAACCTAGTCTATTTGTTCAAAATGAGAATTTTCGTGTTAGATCGAAGAAAATGGCATGCATGCATGGCTCATGACACAAGCTATGTTGCTCCTCAGATCCACACCAAAGTGATAAAAAAACAAATGAACCGTTTTGACATACACTGAAAAACCCCGAAATAGCCAATTTTGGATATAAATTACCATCCACAAGCCAAGCAAAAAACTTCCCCAGATATGGCATACAGCTCACAACATATGCAAAGTTGCCCTGAAGAATCACACCAAAATGGCAAAAATTGGACGAACAGTTTTTGATGAAGCTCTGAAAATTGCTATTTTCAGACGTAAATTGCCACTTGCAAGTTGAACAACAGTTTTCCTAGATATGGCACATGATCCATAGCATAACTACTACTGCCCTGAAGTTTCACAACCAAATTTACAAGAAACTAATGAAGCGTTCTTGACACATTTAAAACATTTTAAGTACGAAAATGGTCAGTTTGGGGTGTAAATTGCCACCAACGGTTTCATTAGACCCGTCCAGGCGTGCAAATCTGCACGCCTACTTTTGTATCCATGCACGCCTACTTTTGGAAAAATATCTGCTTGATGTGATTAATACTCAATGTACCTGCAGCATTGTGATCTTCCAGCAGACACTTACAGGCAGAACTTTCTCTCCATCCTTCTTTGCTACATAACTAATTATGTGAATACTCGATTTCTGCTGAAACTGATCACTCGTCCAGAAAATGACCTCAACATTGCAATAGTTTCCTGTTTCATTCCACGGTAAAAATATGCAGAAACACGCAGAGTGGCTTGTCAAGATGTGTTGAAAATGAGTTAGATAGTTAGGAGTTGCTTTGGTTGCCAGGAAAAGATTTGGACTCCATGTCAGATACAAAGAAAGAACCTGTTTTGTTAACCAATTCTATGCTTTGAGAAAATATACTTTGGCTTTAAGAAGGGAGCGTATTTCCATAGAATTTTCATAGATTTTCAAGCAAATCAGCAGTGGATGCAAGCATCTCTGCTTGCCAGTCATATGGGTAAAGTGTAACTGACGTGTAATCAAATGCAATGAAAATTCATCTTATGGGGCATAGTAGCAGACGATGCAGTAGATCATTTTTCTGTCTTCACAAGCCACAACTAGGTATTTAGCTACCCACAAAAATTTAAGCACAAGCCCTCTCCCGCATTTCAATGTTGTTAAGGAATTTGGAATCCAGGTTGAGTTATTAATCTCAGACAACAACATTTAAATGAGGGGAGGTGGTTTCCTCTTGATCTGCGGCTTGTGCCAATATATCTTGTGGATGGTTGCAGGTGTTAGAGGGTCTAATCTGGCACCATCATGCAGATAGGATCATCTATATCTAACTTGCTCCTAAAGCTAGTTCTAGTTAAAAATAGGGCAAATTTACTCAACACTCTAGTCAGGGCACAGACATTCAATACAAAAATGATCAGAAGAAGTTTACTTTTTGTGAACATTCTGTTGATGATGCTGTATAGTGGTACAGTGAAATATCCAGAATGCTGACAAAAAGTAAACTTCTTGTGATCATTTTTGAATTGAAAGAGCTAAATTTTTCAGAGCTTCGCCCTGCACCCCATTCTGGAGCCTAGCAGTGCCCCCATGGCCCCTAGCTGCACAAGCTCGGCAGCTCTGTTTTGCGTTGACATTCTTATTTAAGATCATGCACGCCTATTTTTCAATGTTGCTAGTCTACTTCCAAACCTAGCAAAACCACTGAGCCACCCCAATGCAGATGGGAGTTTTCCCAGATATGACAAATGGTCCAATATATTACTATGATTGCTGAGGTTTGCCGCCAAATACTACAAGAAAGTAATGACCGGAAACCAAAATATTTTCTAAAAATACCTAAATAAGGCCATATTTGGGCATAAATTGCCACTAACAATCCAAAAAAAATTTTTTGTCAACAATCCGGCTCAATAGCTTTGCTTCGCATACTGACCATGACCTTCGTGCCAAATTTTAGAAAATCCCATGCAGGGGTTATCTCAGAAAATCCGTCAGTGACGGACAGACCTCATCTTACAGACACTTCCACTAAACCGGGAGTCCAAAAACTACCACATTTGCAGTCTTAATAAACGTGTTATACCTTCTGTGTACATGACAGACATTTTAATTTAGCATTGTGTGATATCCTTCTTCATGGATACAGATTCATATCCAGCAATTTCCAACATTGAAACCAGCATATCATATTGGACTCAAGATATACTTTTTGATAACAGGCTTAATATCAACATGCTTGTGCTTCTTTCATGTTAAAGAGGCTTACTATCTGGATCTTTAAACAAGAAAATATTACAGTACATTATTACCGTGATGCCTCGAATAAGCGCCCCCTCAAATAAGCGCCCACCCTTCAAATAAACACCCATACTTATATCTTCAGAAACCAGCGCTAATTCGAATTTTCGACTAGAAAGCAATTGCAAGACAACTTAGCAAGATATGCTGAACAAATGCAACAGTTTATGTTAGTTTTCATACTTATTTTTATCATTTTCATGGCAAGAAGATGGGAAGTTTTTCCCTTGTCTAGTAAATCTGTTTTTTAAATAAGCGCCCCCCTTGAATAAACACCCCGCTTGAATAAGTGTCCACCTGAAAGCTCCGAAAATAAATAAGGGCCCGGGCGCTTATTCGAGGCACTACGGTAGTTACCACAGAAAACGTCTTTCCGCACAGCACACCTGGACTGGACTTCCATTCTTAAACAGCAACAAATGTGAATACGACAAACTTAATTTATAAGTTAAATACAGGACTCATGCACCTTTAGCAATATGCTGGTTCGGCAATCCCAGTTGACAAAGCATGGCACTGATCATACAAGTTACTGACAAATAAAACAGGCAGGACATAACAAATGCTGTGTATAAAGTACATTCAGAAAGCATAGCATAACGAACCGTACATTTGCCAAAACCAAAATACAAACAAGTTCAAACACAAGAAAAAATGCTGGACTAATTTACAATGGGAGAAATCATTCTGCTTCAGTCATTAAAATACACCAAAAAAAGCGCTTCCACCAGAAAATAGCTCATAGCACAAGATGAAATTTTAAAAATACAACTCCTCATAAAACATTTCAAATCTTAAGCTATTAAGAGATGACTGCTTCAAAACACATCCATCTAAATCATAAAAAACGTTTCCTAACCCTATCCTGCATTACCAGACTACCTTGCACTGGAACAATTTTGTCTTGATCACAACAACCAGAAGTGTAACTCATCAGTTCACTCTGTGGCTGAATAAGATTGACATGCTTGTATGAAGTCACATACAGTGTTCTTTCTTCACATGCCTTGCAAAAAGCTTTGGAGCTGCACATGGCATGCACAATTTGCGTATAGGCACTTTAAAGCAGAATGAGTGAGGAAGTTTTCAAAACTTAAAAGTGCTCTATGTTGAGAATGAAAATGGCTATAGATGTTTAAGGGGAACAATGGTCAACAATGAAATTTTAACAGATGTTAGAGCACAACAAAACATGGGATTTCCTATCAATATCATAACAAAAGCTTATTTAGTTCTGGAGACATTCCTTCTCAAATTCTAGCAGCTACCATCTTGATTTTTCATGATGTCATTGGAGTCCATTGCTAAGCATTGCTATTTCCTTAGTAACACAAAAGCATATGTTATTTTCTTCAATGGATCTTAAACATATTGCTTAGCCTTATAAGGAAGTGAATGAGACAACCCTTCACAATAATTCAACGTTGAGTATTTTGGGAACAAAATGTAGATAGCTCAAGTGTGACACCAGTGACATCATGCATAATTAGTGGCAAGACGGCAGCTGCTGGACTTTGGGACCATATATTTCCGGAACTACATAAGCTTTTGTCGTGAAACAAAAACTGTGTGTCATGTTTTGTTGAGCTCTACCTTCTCTTAAAATTTCATTTTTGACCATTGTCGCGCCTCTAACTGGCATGAGCGTCACCACCAATTTAGTTTCCATAAATCATAATATTAAACTTGCCATATCAACAGAAATATATGCACGATTCAACTTCAGCCAGCAACTGGTAAGGATTACAGGTGTGACTGCAATTTGATGAAGACATTGATTGATTGATTGATTGATTGATTGATTGATTGATTGATGGATTGATTGATTGATTGATTGGTTTTGGACTGCAAAATCTCAGAAATTTTAGAAAACTAACTTGTGATTTAGGTGCTTCTTGTAATAGTACAAACACGTTGAGCACACTGTGAAATCAGAAAAATTTTATGACAAATTTTTCAAGATTGTGCGACATTCGCATCAACCGATCATTGCAGTTGATCAGGTTGATTGGTGGCAGGGCAAATGATTTAGCTTAATCAGTGTAAAACTTAATGTTCCTTCTGATGCACTCATAGGCATTGCCTAAAAATGATCGAAACAGCTCCAAATCGAGTAGCAAAGTTAGCAACTGAACTTTGTTCCTGAGGACGTATATGTGTGTCTACTATGCCCTTAATGCTCTAAAATATAATCCATAATACAAAGTCACCTTTCATTATGCCACTTCTAAGTTTTCATATCGTACTTTAGAAGCAAGGGATTGCTAGAGTTTTCTGAACAGACTTAGATGGCTAACAATACTGCCATACCAGCCAGAAAAAGAAAGCAACATCGTACAGTGCATGATTTCTAATAATGAATTCTTCATTCAGACATACCCTGAAGAAACCCAGACTATAGAATGAATTTCACAGCAAATTAGTGAAAACACATCAAGCTGTGAAAGAGCCAAAAGAAAATGATCATCCACAAACAATAATGAACAGAATGAAATTCACGACACTCCAGCGAGATCACCTGCGATGGGCCTGGGACAAGCTGAGGCCTGAAAGGTCAAAACAATGGCAAAGTAATGAAAAAAGATCTTTCGGTCCAAAGCAATATAATGACCAAATAGGAAGGTACATACCCGCACTTTTTCAGTACTGAAAAGGAGCCCTTCGTGGTATGCATTAGTTACAAAACAAGAATGCAAAAGCTGTCATCTGATGCAACTAAATGTAGGAAGAAACTATACATCTCCTTCTTAAAATCATGCTTCAAAAACGATTAAATGTGGGCTACTTACTGTTTCACATGTGATTAATATCTCTTATTTATGCATTGATGAAAATTATTTGACATGACATAGTATTTGGGTTTCAATGATTAAGAAGAGACAGAAATCTTCAGAGCTTAAAAATTGTACCTGCCCCCCAAGACACCTAGGTCTAGCCTTCAGGACAAAAACAGCGAGACTGACAACACAGATCATCAGCATTAAAATACATGTTATCACATGTTTTTCAGCAATCTGAGTATACATGGCCCGGCTTCGCACAGTGCTCTGAAAAACAAAGGATGCAGAAATAATAGGAATAACTTACAGATAAACAGTACGCAGTTACACAGTGTATCAAAGATCATAAATTATGCTTTCAAACTAATCTGCAACCAATTATTTAACGCCAATTATCAAACAATTTCGCAACTTTCAGAGTGCCACATCGAAGTGCAAATAATTAGCTGTATATCCTCCCTTGCAATAGACAGAACATGAGTCGTACAGTAAACATCCGCTAATTCAAATGCTGCCTAACTCAAACTTTTACTATTTTGAACAAATATTCTCTTGAGTTTGGTTAAGAAAGTCTTACAATAAATGTCGCTTAATTCGAACTTTCGGCATTTCAAACATTTTTGTCGGTCCCGCGTGTGGTCGAATTAGCAGATGTCTACTGTATACGCAAAATAAATAGTTATACTTGAATTGTTATGTTAAAAACTAAATCAGTTTTAACTGACTAAATTAGAAGTGCATTTATTTTCAGGCGGTTAACAAAGCACAGATCAAGGGGCAGTCCATTCAGCAACACAATAGCTTAGTTTTACAGGCTGAGAGGTATTCCAGTTGCTAGAACATTTGTACTCCATTTTTCGGTAGGACTATATGTACTGTGTAATACGGTAAAGGGTTACCAACATACTATTGCCTATCAGCAATAGGGGAATGCATTTATATGCTCACTTCTGCAATATCGTTTCCTAGAATGGTAGTCTGTGGTGTCTCAAGTTTTGTAAAATTTTTGGAATGCAGCCTTAACCCTTCATGGGTAACGCTAAAAACTAGGGTACGAACGGTA